>BPTQ01000004.1:6420440-6716436 GCA_019973895.1 Chrysanthemum seticuspe | reverse complement strand
TGTTTTGTAAATGTATAACGGATTCAATGTGTTGAAAGGTAATTCAGGGATGATAGTACTTGGCAGTTGATGCATCATTCGCGCTTACAACACTTGTATATATAACCCAACTTTAGGGGCAGGCCCATCAAAGGGATGAACTGACCATGCAGTTTGCCTGCGTATTAGTAAACTCCTTGAAATCACAAGTGCCTTTCCTTGTGAACTTCCCAGTATATTGATCTTTGTAATTCCGAAGTCGCAGTACTCGAATCCTGTTGACTAGCCACGATTTGTCAGTTCAGATTTTCTGATTTTTGACGAGTTTGTGACTACGTTAATTCTAGTCTCCTCATGTTACAAAGGGGCCCAGCAATACAGGGTCGCTCGATACGTCACCTAGTTAGTTGTATTTAATAGGTTTTATCTTTTTAATTTTCTTTAATTTGCATTTAAGGCGTTTTTAATTTGTTGGATTTTCCTTAGTTATAATAATCTCAAATTCCCTTTATCATTCAAATTTCTCGATCACTAGACGTTGATTGATCCACTGCATAGCTCGCTGGGACATAACGACCCGGGGAAACATTGTACTCCTCTGATCTTAATTGCATCAGTGTTTGAGCAGTTTTTAGTCTTTTAGACTTGACTGTTTAGCACCGATCAGTTGTCCTAAGCTCATGACGCTGAAGCCTTAATGTTTCTAGTTATATGACCCTTCAAGTGTTCCTTTCCGTGAACACTAAAGTTCCTCAAATGATTATGCGTCCGTTTGACGTACCAGTCAAGTAGGGAAACTACCCGGACGGGGATTTCAACCCAATATATATGTTCACAACATTCGCGCTTACTACGTAGTTGACGGTTCATGATAGTAGGGACTTAATGGAAAGTTGTGTAACTTAGGCAATATGTAAATGTTTTGTGCATTTGCATCCGTATGTTATAACAAACAATGTATTTAAGTAAACGAGCATGTATTTAAGTAAAAGGAGTAATGTATTTCAGTAAACGAGCATCTATTATCACCCCATAGTATTTCAAAATGAGTAGTAAACAAGTAAAAGTGGGGCTATGAAACTCACCTTGAGTAGGTAATGTGCCGGGAAAATGTAATGTGATTCAACGATGTGGAAACCTAAAGGCGACCTAGAATAATAAGCCATTTTAGGGAAAATGCGATATGTACTAAATGCATATGAGTTTACAAAGTTTTATCACTCTTATATACTTGTCGAATGGTTTTAATAAGTTATGTAAGTTAAAATTTTAAGAAAAATAGTCAAAATGTGTTTTTAGTAAAGGAACCTCTAAAAACTCTTTTATAAAGTTGTTGATTGAAATAAAATTCGTCTTTAAGTGAGCGTATCTACTTCGTTTATGGCTCTTTTTTATTAGTTAAACTATATAAATGTAAATAAATATGTCTACTTTTAATATTTCAAGACCTCGATTCATGAAAACATGTTTTAGGTGTCGGTTTATCCTTAATCAAATTCGGACCTGTTGTTAGCATTTTTAGAAAATCTCTGACTTAATCAGGCTATTTCTCACTCGTTTTCTAATAAAATCATGATGACATCAAATAATCCTGATAATTAAGTGTCAGTTTCCCCCTAATATGCTCATTATTTGAATCGTTTTATATGGATATATGCTTTGATTTCTTTATATTCATTTTCAGGTTGTAAATGAGCATAGGAACAAAAGAGAAGCAGAATTGGAAAAGAACATACAAAGATACACACATTAGTATGCTGGCTGTGAAGAAGTTACGTCGCAGTTCCACTCTTCATTTACGCCGTAGCTATGAATTCAAACATGAAGACCAAGTCAAGGCTAATCAAGGATTACAACGTAACTTTCACATGAGGTTACGCCATATTTTTTTTTGGGTAAAATGAGGTTACGCCATATTATTCTAGAGACTTAGAAGTATTTCGTGACTATGAAGGTTACGCCGTAACCAATGCATGAGGTTATGGCGTAATAGGTGCACAGTATGGGACTCAAGTTATTGACGAGATTACGACGTAACCATGCAAGAAGATTACAACGTAAATAAAACCCTAAGAAGGTTACGGTGTAACTATCCACCTGAGTTACGCCGTAAATATTAATTAATGGATAAGATTGTTGAAGATTACACTAGTTACTATGTAACCACAACTCAAGGTTACGCCGTAGCTTTGTCGGGCCTATAAATACCATCTTTCACACCACAACTCATCAGAGGACGAAGTAGGGTTCCAAAAGGACGATCTTCAGCAGCATATGGAGCATTTTCCAAGGGAGAAATCACACAACAACATCAATAAGTTTCAGCAATTCATATTTCTTTTACATTTACGATTCCATGTCTTTCATTACCATGCAAAACGTTGAATCTTCTGTACTTTTTAATATGATTGGCTAAGCACCTTTGGTGTTAGCCTAGTTATGATTCCTTTCATGTTTTGATTATGTTTTCATGCTTTTATTAATGCTTCTAGTGTGTGCATGTTTAGTTTTTAGTTAGATCCTCTAGTTTCGGTAGTTTTGAAGACTAGGAGAATTGACCATAAGACCCTAGTGTAGCAGGTTACGAGGGTTGGTAAGAATTGACCATAGGACAACCAACTCCTTGTGTGCTAATTGACTATAGGATCACCCTCCGGGTTAGATGAACTTAGGAAGTTAGATGTGTGGTCTAGGATCCAAGAGGCCGGATCACACAAAGAATAAATCTAGCACGACATTTAATGACTCAAACTAGTCTACTTGTAAGCTTTGACGGCCATAAGGATGCAGACCTTTGGCGTCCTAGTAGGATTCTAGGGAGATAGGCTAGGTGAATTGAAGGAAAACATCCCAAAAAGGCATTGGGACGGCGTCACAATTCCTTAGTAACACCGTCATTTAAAGATAATAAGATTATGAATTCCAGAAAACATAAGTGACCATTCAGGCACTAGCGACCACCAACTCTGACCACGTCGGGGCCAAAATATGATTCTAAGAAGTTTCAGATTTTACAAGTGACCACTCGGAAGATTTTGAATATTTTGAAGGCTGACGGCGCCACACTCTACAACCTGACACGGTTCCAGAAAAAACAAGTGACCATTCACGCACTAGCGACCACCTACTCTGACCACGTCGCGGCCAAAATACGATTCTATGAAGTTTCAGATTTTACAAGCGACCACTCGGAAGATTTTGAAGTCTGACGACGTCACACTCTAGAACCATCCATTCCTTGAGCCTATCTTCCTTTTTTGTCGATTCTTCAATGTGTCGGTGCATTATTTCTTCAAGGCTAGGTTTAGGAGGATTATTGTTGATTTTTGTGTAGAACCCAGGGATTTTTCACGGTACCTAGGTCCGTAATTATTGAAGCTTTTGAAAGGGAATTCTTTTCCATAGTTCATTTCACCGATCCTTTTAACTTCTTCATTGGAGGGACATTCTTTAGAAGGACGAGCCCCATCTCGCTCTACTTGAATGGAATGCACATTTTCCTTGAGCTTCTTCATTTCTCTTCCAAGGCTTTCTAATTTGTTGTTTATTGCTGCAAGGCCCTCAATATCATTATTTTTACTACGGTTGCTTCCTCCATTGTGCCATTTGTGAGAATGGTCTGCCATTTTTTGAATAGTTTCCAAAGCCATGGTGGGTGTCATACTAGGAATTGGCCCTTGAGAATCAATCATTTGTCTTGAAGAGATGTTCAGTCCCTTGTAAAAGACGATCACTTTTTGTTGGCTGTTAAGATCGTGAGTAGGGCACTTGTATAACAATTCATTGTATCTTTCCCAAGCTTGGTATAATGTTTCATCACCCTCTTGTTTGAAGTTATGAATTTCTTCCATTTGCTTGGCCGTCTTTGATGGAGGACAATATATCTGAATGAAATATTTTTTTAAGATAGGCCAAGTGTTGACAGTCCCTGCAGGTAATCGATCGACCCATCTTTTTGCAGCTCCCGTAAGAGAAATAGGGAATACTCGTAGCATTATAGCATCGTGTGAGACTCTGGGATTTTGAATAGGCTGACAATGTATTCGATGTTGTCTACGTGTTCATGGGCATCATCGGCGATGCTTCCAGAGAAAGGGTTTGCACGCAATTCCCTCATGAATTGAGGTTTGATTTCGAATTGAGCATCTTCTGCAATGGCTGGCCTTACAATCCCTGGCCCTTGTTCTTCTCTTGTCAACGCCAAATATTCCTCAAGAGTGAGGTTATCGATGTTAATGGCTTCCATGGTACCTGAAAACTTGAAATATGATCGTGAGAAAAGTTTAAAAATGAAATGAAAGACTTAATATCAATCCTAATATAGCTCCCCGGCAGCGGCGCCAAAAACTTGATGCAGGTTTTACTGACCAGGTCTTAATATTTATAGTGTCTCGCTATACCTATGGTCTACCCTAATGCACTAACGGGCAGTGTACCCGGTCGTGTGTAGTGTAGTAAATGGTAAAGCCGAGGTCATCCCAAGAGCTATGTGTGTCGGATAATTACTAAGTCTAATTGTCACAGAATATTAATGGTTTGATAAGGTTTTAATTAATTAAACTACTAATGCAGAATATAAAGGCAAATAAATGATAGAAGGGAAATCAATAGAGGAATAGTGGTGATAACCTAGTTAATCCTCCTAACTAGTTATGTCTACGTCTACCTATTTCCATTTACTTCAGGTGGGGTCAAATTCAAGAGGACAGTATTTGGTCAATTCGCCCTAACCTATCAGCAAAGATGCCACCACAGGAGTGTAGGATCTTGGTTTGTTAAACAAGAGGTGCGGCTACTAGGTTAAGAGTTTAGAAAGAGAAAGTGGGAGAGAAATGGAACCCTAGAGAGACAAAGAAAAATATATTATGAAGGTCCAACCCTTTGCCTTGGAGGGCAAAGGGTATTTATAGGGTACAAGCTTAGACGCCTCTAATAGGCTGTGGATCAGGCATACAGTGGGTAAAGACCCGTCCGTCCTCCACGGTGTTACAAAGTAGTCTAAATACCATCACTGAATAACTACGACTATGAGCTTTCTAACGAGTATACATACTTGAGGTGACTGACACTTTAAGTACTGGATTTACTAAATCCCAACAATCTCCCCCTAAGGGAGGTCACCTCAACTTACAATGATTACAAACTGATATGACATTTCGTTGTTCTTGGTTTCTTTGATTAAGCACATTTGTTCTTTAGCTCGTAGTCTTTGATTCATCATGATCTGCATGTTTTGAAAAATCGAGTGGATGTCTTAAACTGATCCACGTGATGATAAAGTATTTGAACCAGCTTTGAGATTATCAGCAACCATAAATCTCTGACTCTTCCTTTGTGGTGTTGATAGTATGTGATGTTGTGACTATTGGACCGACATGCTCACATTCTGGATCATGATATCTTCTTATCATAGTAGCGGAAGCTTTAGCTGATTCATGATATTTGCAGCAGCGTAGCAGAAGCATGGAGTGAAAATATCAGAGTCATTGATGCACTTATCATGATTTCTTTAGAGATGAATGTATTGAGTGAGCATGTGGCTATGGATTGACCGCTTCATTCTGATCAGCTGCAAACGTAGGGTGTACCTGCATACAACAGTTAGTAATAAAGCACACGAAAGTGTCTTTGACCACTTTCGTTGAATTGAGGTACACGGTCCACGGTTCCCTGTTGATCAGTACAAGTACTGCCTGTGATCAGGTATAATTCCGAAGAATTTCCTTGACAGGGTTTCGCAGCTGTTCTAGCTGTTCTCAAACCGGAGCGTCTCAAAGAAGACAACATGGAGTGAGTGAACCAGCGAATAGAGATTCACTGATTGATGAAAAGTGATTTGAGAACAATCGTGTATTGCTTTATAGAAAGTGTTTTGCAATACCACGAAGTTTTTATGGAAAATCAATTATCAATCATAAATACCCTTTAATTTTGAAACATTAATACATAGTCGATGTGCTATGGAAAAGAACTTTTAAGCACAACGACTGGTTTTTCAAAGGTATCCGTCAATCCATTACCTGAACCAGGATTGATTCAAAAGATTGAATCGCTCTATTGTTTCTGTTCAGTTGTCACATGGTTGATCTATAGAACAGATCTCACATGCCACCTACCAGGAGCTTGTTTGATGTTGGCTCCAGAAGGCTTTCCATCTTCATTGTGAATATGTATGCATATCACTCAGATGTTCTGGCAATACCACAAGGATAATGCGTAGGACTCAAGATTTTATCTCTCTTTCCACATTGTGTGAAACAGAGAGTCTTCATTGAGAGTGTCCTAAGGAGATTTATTGATGATCTCGTGGCTCTAGACTCAATTTGTGCATTTTTGGATCCTGTATCGGAGACTAGGGAGAGGGTCTCCTTCTTCAATATCAACAATCTCTAAGAGAAAGTCGATAGATAATTTCGGTTCCCTGTGAGAATGAAACAAGTCCTTTTAAGAGGAACTTGAGTGGTTTGGGAAGTTGAAGTGCAATGCGTCACTGGGTCCATGACGTCTTGTCTTCAATACTGATGTTACCTTTGTAACCACCAGTAGCAAATGAATTAAACCCGGTTTCTGCCCTAAGGTTGAATAATTGGAGGGCTATTTGTTTTCACCTTTTTCTCATTCAAGTCTTTTTCATTCTTCAACCCCTTCAGTGCTTACCGAGACATCATAGCTAGAACCTTGTTGGGTTTATTCCAGTACTAGCTCTGACTCAGTCCGTACTCTTCCCATATCTCATATTTCTCCTTTTATCATCGTACCTAAGGACTTCTACACTAACTAGTGGATTGTCCCTGGGTAGATCCCTCCGGTTCTGGCGGATCATGGGAACAAATACCTAACCTTATCATCCTTATATCACCATACATAAAGTAAAGTTGGTCGGTCTATTTGGTATTGTTCATCTGCCGTTGAAACCAATTGAAAACCATTTGAAAATCAATCCAGATACTTATGATATATTATCAAAGCATTTTGTACCTGAATTGTTTTTGATATTTTTAGAACAAGAGCTCCCCCTCAACATGTGCATCAAGTATTTGAAATCGTTTTGCACATGGAGGCAAGAGAAAGAATTATCTTCTTTGATTACCATTTTCTAAAAGATATCAACATCACTTCCCTAATCAAATCAAGTAGATAAAGCATTTTGGGGAAGGATGAGGTTTTTATAAGTTTGCTCCCCCTCAATATGTGCCTTGAGGTTTGAAAGAGTTTTGCACATACAAGAGGAAACCTGCACATTGACCACGTTTCAAAACTTAGTGGTTTAAGATAGATGCTCCCCCTCAACATGTGCATGGAATTTCTTAAAATCATTTGGCACATGTCGGAAGGAGAGCTTGTACATCCTTGTAAAACCATTTACCGAATTATCAGATTATATCCAATTTAAATCACAAATTCTCCCCCGATCACAATTATCAAATCATTTGAGATTTGTGATCTCTGTAGATTTAAATTGATTTTGAAAGCTTTTAAGGAGAATTGTGACTTGATTATGAAAACGTTTTAACTGATAAGGCTCGGATTTAGAGACTTTAAACTCCATTGAATAAACATGCATGATTATCTTTTGAAAACAATTGTACGACAAATAACCTTTTGATTTAATTGAAATCATTCTCCCCCTCAATCAATGACATAAGTTGTTGATTGAGTGATAGATATTTTGACAAACTTTTAAGTCCAGATGATTTTCAAACTTGAGTCCGAGTTATTTTACAAAGCAATTAGTTTTCATTAGATAGCAGATAAATGTTTATAGAATCAGAGCATGAGATTTGAAAAATCATGATAAAGCATGGTCTGTTCTTTCTTTGAAAAGCGGGTTACTGTCTGAAATGACAATAAACCAACATTTTTCTCCATCTTTTTTTTTTTTTTTTTTTTTTTTTTTTTTTTTTTTTTTTTTTTTTTTTTTAATTCGAACTTCATCTAGAGACCCGTGCATTCTTTGAGTGACAAACAAGATAAATAAACAATATTTTTGAAGATTTTCAAGATTTTCTGATTTTTATGGATTTTGAAAAGTTTTATAATTTTCTATTTTTGTTTTGTCGGTTTTGTATTTTTGTATTTGGTTTTTGAAAAGATATATAAAAGAATAGATAGAGTCGAACACCTTTACTCCTCGATGTCTTCCTGAAGACGTTTGAGCGTTTCTGGTTGAAGGCTCTTTAAGCCTAGTCGTGGAAGAATAAACTCAAAGCGTTCTCGAGAAAGAACTTTGGTGAAGATGTCTGCTAGTTGATATTCAGTCCTTACGAAGTACAGTTCAACCACACCGTTTTCAACTTGTTCCCTGATGAAATGATGTCGAATGTCGATGTGCTTTGCTCTAGAGTGTTGAACATTGTTGCAGCAGAGAGCAATGGCACTTTTGTTATCACAATACATAGGAACTTTGTTGAATACAAAGCCATAGTCAGATAATTGGGATCTCATCCATAAGATTTGAGCACAACAGGATGACATGGCTATGTATTCAGCCTCTGTAGAGGATATGGAAGTGCTCATTTGTTTCTTTGAAGACCAGCTTACAAGCTTGTCACCTAAAAATTGAGCACCACCTGACGTACTTCGACGTGTATCTTGACATCCTGCATGGTCAGCATCTGCATAGGCCGTTAGAGACATACCGGAATCCTTCGAATACCAAAGTCCCATGATAATGGTTCCTTGGAGATACCGAAAGACCCGTTTAACCGCTTCAAGGTGCTTTTTGGTAGCCTTAGCCTGGTATCTAGCACACATGCATACAGCGAACAAAATGTCTGGTCTGCTGGCTGTGAGGTACATCAGGGATCCAATCATACTACGATATTTCGTTTGATCTACTATGATCCCTGAGTGGTCCTCATCCAGTTTTGTATGCTCCACCATAGGAGTGTCAACAGGGTCACTAGAGGTAAATCCAAATTTCTTTAAGATTTCATTAGCGTATTTAGATTGATTTATAAAAATGCCTCCGGAACTTTGTGAAATTTGTAATCCCAAGAAAAATGACATTTGTCCCATCATTGACATTTGAAATTTGGAGCCCATCTCCATAGAAAAACGATCACATTCATTAGGGTCAGTCGAGGCAAAAATAATATCATCAACGTAAATTTGAACGTGAATTAAATGTTTGCCTGACTTTCTGGTGAACAATGTTGGATCAACTGCTCCTTTGCTGAATCCGGTGGATAGAAGAAACTTTGATAGCGTATCATACCATGCCCTTGGAGCTTGCTTCAAACCATAAAGGGCCTTTTTCAAGCGATAGACATGTGTAGGATGCTCTGGATTCACAAAACCTTCTGGTTGGCTGACGTATACGACTTCTTTAAGGTCTCCGTTGAGAAAATCCGTCTTTACATCCATCTGATAGACAATCATATTCTTACTTGCAGCATTAGCCAGGAAGATTCTGATTGCTTCGATGCGTGCAACAGGAGCAAAAGATTCCTCAAAGTCTATACCTTCTTCTTGACGATAACCTTTAGCAACTAACCGTGCCTTATTTTTCAGAACATCACCGTGCTCATCAAACTTCACTTTGAAGATCCACTTGAGAGCAATGATCATTGCACAATCTGGAACTGGTACTAATTCCCATACATCTAGACGATCGAACTCATGAATTTCTTCTTGCATCGCGTTAAACCAGTTGTCCTCAGACATTGCAGTTTTAACATCTTTTGGTTCGATCTTGGAGAGTACTGAGTTGAAGAAGCACCATAAGGCATCAGTAGCTAATTGTTTTCGAGTTGATACGGAACGAGAAGGATTCCCAATGATATTATCCAATGGATGGTCATGTGTCCATTTTCTAAGATGTTCGTGTGGTTGTTGTTGAAGGACTGATGTAGCAGAGTTTATATCCCCTGATGAAGATGGTTCTGGTGTTGGTTCAGGGGCAAAGATGTTTTCAAATGGAGCATCTTCGGGAGTAGCAAAGGGATTAACTTCATCAATGATGCCAGAAACAGTTCCATGTTGTACATTCGAAGATTGGTGATTTGTTGATGAGACTGAGTGATCAGCAGCAGGCGCTTCTTGACTTAAAGATATTGAGACTGTAGGATTGACTTCATTCTCAGTGTTATGAGCAGCCTCTGTTGTGGGAATTGACTGTTCAATAGCACTTGGCTCATAGAGTTCATCAAACATAGGATCAAACAATTTCTTTAAGTCATCTTCAGATGGAGGTACATATGGAGTTGCTGGAGAAGAATATGGTACAAGGGATGAACCAATGGGACTGTTATGAAGTGCGGGTCCAGAACTGGATTGTCCAGGAGCCATCTGACCGGACAGCTCATCGAACGTAACGTGAATAGTTTCCATGATATCTCGAGTTCTTTTGTTGTAGATTCGGTAACCCTTCTTGTTTGGTGCATAACCTACAAAAACTCCAATGTCTGCTTTAGCTCTTAATTTACCTAAATCTTGACTGTCATTTGTTGGATAGCACAAAGCACCAAACACACGAAGATAGGATAAATCAGGTTTTCTTTTATGAACAAGTTCATATGGAGTTTTTCCATGAGAGGTGTGAATAAGGGAACGATTTTAGGTGTAGCAGGCAGTGGCAATGGCTTCAGCCCATAGAAACATTGGAACCTTTGAATAAATTAGCATTGTTCTTGTGGCTTCCACAAGAGTTCGATTTCGTCTTTCAACTACACCGTTCTGTTGAGGAGTTCGTGGAACACTTCTTTGATGACTGATTCCAATACTTTCATAAAATTGACTTAAGTCTCGGTTAACGAACTCTGTGCCATTGTCAGTTCGAACAATTCTAACCGTGTTGTTAAGACGAACCTGAAGTTGCTTGATAAGTTTGATGATGACGGCTGGAGTTTCATCCTTAGTCCTCAAGAACTTTACCCAAGTAAATCTAGAGTAGTCATCAACAACGACTAAAATATATCTCTTCCCATTAATCGTTTGCACTCTCATTGGTCTGCACAGATCCATATGAAGGGTACGAAGAACTTCCATTACAGAGTTTGTGGGTTTTGGTTTGTGGGCATATTTCGTGCTTTTTCCCAATTGACAAGCTGAGCAAAGATGATCTTTCTCATATTTTAATATGGGTAAGCCTCTGACAAGATCCTTTCTGGAAAGATTGTTTATGGTGCTGAAGTTCAAGTGATTGAGACGACGATTCCATAACCAAGATTTTGTTTTAGAAGCCTTTGACAGCAAGCAAATTGGAGAGGACTTCATCATGTCATCGATAGAGATGGTGTATAAGTTAGAACCTCGAGTGCCTCTTAATAATTCTACACCATCAAGTTCTCTAACGAAGCAAGTATGTTTTCGAAAAGCCACTTCAAGATCGGAATCACAGAATTGACCAACAGAAAACAAGTTATGACCAAGACCTTCCACATAGTATACCCGAGAAATTACACTATCTCCGACCACATAATCACCATATCCCATAATAGCTCCAAAATGGTCGTTTCCGAATCTAACAGTTCCAATAAATTTACTCACGAAGTTCATGAGCCGTGGCCGGTCACCAGTCATATGTTTGGAACAGCCTGAGTCCAAATACCAGAGGACAATTTGTACGACCAGCATTTGAACATAGACAAGAATGGATAACTGGATAATTTGGAACCCCATGAACGATTGGGTTCCGTTTGGTTAGTACACATTATTGGAGCACCCACATCAGTAATAGGAGATATGACCTCATTAGTATTGGTTGCAACACTAGTAGTGACAGTGGACCTGTTTGAGGTATGTTCACTTCTTAAAGGTATGATTCTACCAGTGGGCTTCCATTTCTTAGAAGGTATGGATCTAGACAACTTAGGGCAAGATTCATTCAATTTGAATTTTCTGCCAGTAGGTTTCCATTGATAACCCATATTGCTAAATTTTCTTCCTGTAGGCTTCCAACAGTTGCTAACCTTTTTCTTTTTAGGCTTCCAGATCTCCTTAACATGTCTAGCATTTTTTATATTCTTGACTGGAGTATTATCAACATTAATCACCTCATTCTCAGAACATTTATGATTAAGACCAGAAATCAAACATTCATTACATGTTTTGCAAAAGGCAGTATAATTCGAATTAATTACAGTACGCTTATAGCTAATACTAGAATCAACACGATTCGTTTTATTCAGCTCAAACTTATTCTTCCTAGGGTGTTCTTCTACTAGCTTTTCTTCAACACTTTTGGTTGGCAAGATCCTATTTCGAATTGTATTTCCTGAAGGCTTTGACCCGCTAACCTTAGTATTGCCGATTACTCCTGTAGAAGGAACAACATGAATATTAGTTGGTGAAACTACACTGTGCCTTGGTGGTCTAGAAGTGCTGGGTTCTGAAGTTTTGTGAGGCACATTAAAAGTCACATTCTTATCCTTAGGCATAGAACTGGGTGCTACTATTCTATCTCGCCTATTGCAAAATTTCGGACATGTGACAATTATGTACTCTAAGAGTTCTTGAGATCGTTTGGCATCCATGCAAGCATAGGCAATGGTACTATCAAGAGGTTTTTCTAATCTTTCATCTTCAACAATCTCACGAAGACCCTTTAAACTTTCCTTAAGAGATGAGAGATATGCTTTGTGTGCAAGTTCATTATTCCTAATGGGCGGGGGAATATATAACATATCAATAGCATACTTATCACAATCAGAGACTTTAGGAACAGAGTACTTGCAATTGGGGATTGGCAACTTTCCTTTTACCTCACGCTTAAGATCCTCAATATCATTAAGTAAAGAAGTTATCTTTTCAATTTTTTTATCATGTGTAACTTTAAATGAATCACATAACTCTTTGTTTTGATCATTAACCTTTGAATTTTCAGTTTTAAAACAAGCATTTTTCTTTTGTAAGTTATAAATGATGTTTTGAAGTTGGAAATTCTGAGAATCTAAAGGTGGAGGCACATGGGAACCAGTTACATCCCTCTTTTCACTTTTCAGTTGTGAAATTTGAGCTTTCAACCTTTTGATCGTGTTATAATGAGCTCAAATTTGTTCATCACGTTTGTTGATTTCAAAAAATGCATCAAACTCAGGAGCATCAGACGATGTCTTGATATTTGAGGTTTTAACATTTTCTTTGAGATGTTGATATTTTAATTGCAAAGCAAAATGTTCAACTTCTAATTTTGAAAGATGTTTAACCAGATTATCATGATCATCCTGTTCAATTTTCTCATGCAATTTTGAATTCGTTTTTTCTAGCTCAATGACACGATCATGGGAAACTTTTAAAGCAACAGATAATTCATGAAATTGAGATGCAGTAATAGAAGAATTCGTAGCAACATAGAACACATCTTGAGCAACACATTGAGAGATCAAGTTCTCATTTAGTATATGCAGATTCTTCCTTTCAATTTCATTGTATTTTAGTTCCTGTTCATAATCATTGACTTCAACTATCATTGCATCGAATTCCTTTTCCATTTCTTTAATATCAGTGTTTATTCCAATTTTAAGACTCTCAAATTGTCCTTTTAATTGTTTGAAGAAAGGCATGACCTCGGTTAAATAAAATTCTTTGGTTTGCTCAAAGCCCCTTTCTCCCTCTGTTATCCCTGTAGGTGTGATTCTCTTCTTACACGTTTTCTCAAAATCAACAAATAGCTGATAAACAACATATAGGCTGATTAAGGTCCTGCTATTAGTTGCAATAGATCTAGGAACTAGGTTCATTGGTGTATTAGGAGGATACACAGTTGCTTTTGGCAATCTCCTAAGGGGAGGGTTAGAAACAACAAGATTCTCTGCTTTTTGCTTATCTAAATCCATTTTCCAGAACACTTGTTCAGGAGTTAGAAGTGTCTGAGTCTTAAACTTGTTTAAGGAGATCCAGTTTTCCTTAGTGTAATCATGAGGTTTGATCGTTATGTTATTCTTTTTACACTCAGGATTTTCAAGCTTCTTGTTCATTTTCTCCCTAGTGATTTCATCTGATTTCTTATCTTCCTCTGTACACTCAACGCAACTAGGTTTCTGCCTAGGCTTAAGGATTTCATTACCATCATAAAGTACCTTATGAGCAGCTCTAGCCTTTTTAATAACCTCAGGACTTGGTTCCTCAACAAGGGGAACGCTATGCTTATCGCTTAAGATTCTATGCTTAGTGATCATGTGAGCAGTCTGAATGGTATTCCCTTGTACGTACAACTTATTCTCAAGTTTGTTTTTCAAAGTTTTTAGATTGGAAAAATCATTCAAAAGTTTTGATTCCTTAGCATTGAATTCTTGCTTAAGCATTTTCACATTTTCTTGAAGTTCTTGTTTTTGCTTAGCAGTTTTAGAAAGCTTTTCTTGTAAGGAGTTTAACTCTTGTTTTAATACTTCTTCTCTAAAATTACTTTTTCTGATAATTGTACGCATTTGGTTATCCATATCCTGCTCACGGGTAGTTAACTCAAACTTAGCACGCTGTTCATAAATAGCAACTTGTTCCTTATAGGTATTGAGCTCAGTGGTCAAGGAATCATCATGCACAAATGCAGTGTATTCATCATGCATGCATTCATTGTTAATTGCAGAAGATTCATCACTAGGTACAACAAGACTGTCATCTTGTTTCACATATTGTTCATATGGGATAACATTGTTATTTCCCATATTTTCAATATCTGACTCAATGACTTCAGTAGATTGTACTTCATGGTGAATCTTTTGCTCATCAACCACATCATATAGTTTGAGTACCTCTTTAATGATGGATTCCTTGGATGGACTGGCTTGTTGAGATGAAGAGGTCATTGGAGAGATATTAGCCATGAATATAGTTTGTGCACATGGTTCATCATCAACATCCGAGTCAAATGCATCACAGTCTGCAACTTGAAAGGCGTTGGGATTGTTCTGAGCAGCATGCACTGGTTGTTCGTCCACATCTCCATCATATGTTCTAGCATTCCTATCAGACAAGAACAACAGCTCCTCTTCATTCAACATTACACCATTATCTTGTGCTTGAATCAACAACATCTTGTCCCTGAAGTATTCTGCGTTTTGAGGGCGTTATGGTTGAGTACAGTTCCTAGCAATGTGCCCTTCTTCACCACAGTTGTAGCACTTGATTGGCTTTGCTTGACCCTGGTTTCCATTCCTTCCCCAATTCTGATTTGCAGCATAGCCTCTACCAGCTCCACCTCTTCCTTGTTCGTACTGCCTTTCTTGAACTGGTTGAACTGTAACTTTTCCATCTCTGACCAAAGCATGGTTGTGTAGATTGGATGCAGTCCTGATCTCATTGTTAGTGTGAAGTCTGTTGGTATGTGGAGAGAAGGTTAAGTTTTGTTTAACCATAAAAGCCAATTTATTGATAAAGTGCTCCATGACTTCATCAGAGTTAGGTTGCTTATATCCCGAATCAGGAACGGGCTTGTGATTATCATTTCCAGTGGGTGTGACTTGTGATGCTTTGGTGAAAAATGCAGTTGTATCATTTGATGAGCTTGTTTCTCCTGGTTGAGATTTGAACTGTTCTAGAATCCTCTTTTCAAACATAGCATGTTTCTCATTCTAAAGAAGGAAGGCATACAATTGCTCATAGTTGGTGTTCTTTAGTCCTTTTGTAAGCTTCACATAAGTGACAAACTTGTGCCATTCGGGATTCATATTGTTTACGAATTTTGAGTTCAGCTGAATGTTTGGCATAGTCATCTTGATATTCCTCATATCATTCACCAGCTTGTGGAATCTCACGTAATATTCATAAACACCTTCTTCAGGTTTCATCTTAAAGTGCTCAAATTCATCATATAGCTGTGATTCTCTGTCTTCGATAGTCAATTCAGAACCTGAGAGAAGCATCTTGACATTATCCCAAACTGCCTTGGCTTCTGTGTTGTGATTGATAAGCTTGTAGATATCTTTTGGAAGACCTTGAAGAATAATATTTGAAGCCCTGATATCAGCATCGAATATCTTTTTCTCCTTATCAGTGAGTTCATCATACATCTTAGGTCTATCCATTCCATAAACTATTGTTCCATCTGCAGCAGTATCAATCATGTCTCTAGTAGTCTCAACCTGATAAGGCCCTTCATCAATAGACTTAAGGATGTTAACCCCATTCTCCTTTCCTAAGCAGTACAACCTGATTCTTTGTGACCAAGACTCATAGTCAGTTCTGTCAAGCATAGGAGGACGAGTATCAGATCCTGCAGCTTGCACATCATCAGCAACGGAAGACATGTTTAAATTCTACAGGATTTTACAAATCTTTGACTTAACCGGGAAATAGATACTTTCACAGGATTTTACAAAATCAAGAGATAAACCGTAAAACTTCTGCACTTATGCGTAGACAACAGAGTTATGCGTAGGAACTTATGCGTAGATGAGAGCTTAGGCGTAGACAGCAGTTTATGCGTAACTTACAACTTACGAGTAGACACAAGCTTACGTGTAGACAGAGTTTACGCATAGACTAGAGCTTACGCTTAGGGTTTTAGGGTAAAATACTTAAGTTTATGCGTAAACCAAAGCTTAGGCGTAAGAACCTTATGCGTAAGTTTCCATTAGGCGTAAGACAAGCTTATGCGTAAGAAAAAGCTTATGCGTAAGAATTGTTACGCGTAAGTTTTATGCTTATGCGTAAAATTAGGGTTTTACCCAAAACGATCTCTTACACTTCACATTGTACGAGATATCCAAAGTCGGAGTGTTTTTCAGGCTTATCCAAGCAAGAAGAACATTAAGTAACCACCAGAGATGAAGATCAAGAGAAAAATTCCTTACGCGTAGGATTAGGGTTTCGTTATGCGTAGGAAGTACAAATTTTGGCAAACACGTTTTTATGATCAAAAACGTTAAGACAACCAGATAAAGATGATAACACAACCTTAAAAACACCAAAACAACAAGTCTCGAAGATCAAAACCACCTTTCTCTCTTACGCGTAGGTTCGTACACACGTATCCAAACACTCTTAAAAACCAAGAAAAACTCGTAAAGTTCGAAACTTTTTGCAAGAAACTGAAAGTTTAACACTCAATAAACCTTAACCCACAAGAATCTTGGATTACAAAGTGAAAAATTTAAAGCTTTAATGATTCAAAAATATCGTGTACGAGACAACCTTTTTACGCGTATAAACCAAACCTTAACCCAAGAATAACAATCAAACCAAGAACATGAGAGATGGATGATCAAACCATGGCTCTTGATACCATTTGTAGGATCTTGGTTTGTTAAACAAGAGGTGCGGCTACTAGGTTAAGAGTTTAGAGAGAGAAAGTGGGAGAGAAAGGGAACCCTAGAGAGACAAAGAAAAATATATTATGAAGGTCCAACCCTTTGCCTTGGAGGGCAAAGGGTATTTATAGGGTACAAGCTTAGACGCCTCTAATAGGCTGTGGATCAGGCATACAGTGGGTAAAGACCCGTCCGTCTTCCACGGTGTTACAAAGTAGTCTAAATACCATCACTGAATAACTACGACTATGAGCTTTCTAACGAGTATACATACTTGAGGTGACTGACACTTTAAGTACTGGATTTACTAAATCCCAACAAGGAGAAATCAGGCGCACCGTCATAAGTCCTGTTGTTCCTGGTCCCCTAAGTAGAGTCATTAAGTACCGCTACATGCTAGATTCTAAATAGTGAGTGCCCGGCCGTTAGGAACTTAGACACTACACCCCCCAATTCTTAAGTTCATCCAAATGATAGGTGATCAGTTGGTCAAATCGCACAAGTAGAAAGGGTCGTCAGTTGGTCATATCTTACCCTTCCCGTCTCAGTCCACTCACCTAGGGTCAGTTGGTCATATCTCCTAGGCAATAGGCCTCTATCGCCATTCAAAACTACCGAACCAGGGGTGACTACCAAAGAACTATGCATGCATACACTTAGAAATAATTGTACGGAAGTAAAGGTAAACGCAAACAAAACAATTAAGGAATCATAACTAGGCTAGCACCAAAGGGTGCTTAGCCGCTCATATTAATCATGCACATCAATTCAATATTCAAAGGTACGAAATACATGAATTGAAAGTAAAATAAATAATAAACGCTAAAGCTTATCGTAATGGTGTCACTTCTCCCTTGGAAACAGCTCCGTATGCTTCCCTAGACCTCCCTTGAGCTTTTTCCCACGTTCTCAGAGTGTTGTGTGTGGAATGGGATGCTTTGAAATGCTGGAATTCGTGGGGTATTTATAGGCCATGTCTGGGTTACGGCGTAACCAATAGATGAGTTACGCTGTAACCCTCTATTTCTCCGTAATTGCACTAGATCTGCTAGTTACGGCGTAACCTTATAAGTGGTTACACCGTAGTCTTCAATAAACTCGGTTACGTCGTAAGTGATGCAGTAGTTACGGCGTAAGTATCAGCGGCGTGGAACCTCTTTTGACCTAATGGAGTTACGTCGTAACCTTTGGGAGGAGTTACGCCGTAACCTCTTGATAAATTGGACTTCTGGGTCACGCAATAGTTACGGCGTAATGTAAGAGATGAGTTACGCCGTAACTTCTTCAAAATAAGCATACTGTGATAAATCTTTAGTAACGTTTCCATTTCTGCGTCTCTTTAGCTCCAATGCTCGTAATTTACCTGAAAGTGTAAAACAATGGAAAACAAGCGTAAATCCATATAAATGATATAAATAACGAGCATTAACGGGGAAATTGACACTTAATATTCAGGACTATTTGATGTTATCAAATATCCCCCCACTTGAACTCTACTTGCCCTCAAGTAGACCTTATTAGATAGATTCCTAAAAAGATATCTCCCAAAACCTGGAAAATATGAGTTTACAAATCCCTTATGCTAGAATAAAACAAAGCCGAACACCTCACGAAAGGGGAACAAACACTCAAATCTCTCAACTATTCTAAGTGTCAATTTCAGGGTGATCACTCAATCGCACAGTCATAGCATGTATTCTATCATAAGCTTGGGGTTACACAAATCTCCACCACTAGAGTTAAGGGCTAAACAATTCTCGAAGGCAATATGGGTAGACACGACAAAGGTTAAGGGGTGACTCGTCATTACTAACATGTCACGGCGAAATGGACAAAATCAATGATACATGACCAAATCCATGGCCAAGACACCAAAGATTGCTCGCAGCATCACCTAGACACGCTTCATGACTAAAGGGTAGGATAATACATGGGATATATAATTGGTGTAAAATGAAAAACAAGCAGGTAGTCTATATCTACAACTAAGTCATCACCACTTACCGTCCGCCCAAAGTTCAAGCTTAGAAGTCTAGAGACCGGATCATGAAATGCAAGGTAGATGTGTCATTAGAGGACGTTGTGATGGGCACACTACCTTTTCTTCTTCAGTTGGTATAACTCCAACTCCAATCTTCCAATGTGACCGAGGTGGCCTCCTCGATACTTGAACAATAAAGCTCATACTACAGTGCTTATAACATCGCACTTTACAAAGTCATAACTCAATCAACAATTTTTTTTTTCGAATTTTGAACATAACATGATAACATAACATCCCCCCACTTAAGATGAACAATGGGAATTTGGGGGGTCTTCAATGATCTTCATAATTGTTGTCGATGAAAGCGTGATTTCCAAAACTTTCCACTCGAACCTTGAACTTAGGCAAATGATGACTTCCCAATTACAAATAAAGACTACAGGGTAGGCTAAGGTGTAAGGGTGTGACGAAACAATATATTGGGGTGACAAAAAGAAAGGAATGGCTCAGAATGGTGTATCTAGGGGTATCTTGCACTAAAGGGAAGTGCAACAAAAGGGTTTCACATGGGGGTCGAAAAGTCGAGGTGACTAATCGATAGACTCACAATGGTAGGCTGTTTGGGTGATAATTTTATAATACTGCCTTCTAAAACTAAAAAGTCCAAATACATCGAGCTAACTCAACATACCTCGTCTATGGTCTCGAAATGATGCAAAGGCCAAGTTCTAAAGTTTACAAGCTACCGGCACACTCATAATTTGGTGGATTTGGGGTAAAATATTGGAAACGGATAAGGCTAATCTCACCATGTAATATCAAGGGTTGTATGTGCTCGGCTAAGGTCTAATCTAGTTAGGTTCGGAAAAACATGTCAAAATTTTAAAAATGGCATAATTTTTCAAAATAAACTAGAAAAATGAGGGCGAAATAAAGTTCAAGAGATAATTCGACTCCCGTCCCCCCACTTGAATTGTACAAAGTCCCTTTTGTACTAGGCATAAAATAAAGGTGAAGAGAAAGGTAGAATTAGAGCGAGAACTTCCCTGAAATTTGCTCCATAAAGAAGAAGGCCCACGAGAAAGGATCGTGCCTTCGTTTAAGCGTCGTGAACAAACTTCAATCCCTGAAATCACAATACCGACAAGCATAATTCTAAAAAGAAAAAAAAATGAAAAACAAACCTAACTCACTTTCGTAGGAATCACGGTTGCATTTAGCGAATGCAACAAGCCTTTTAAACCACTTGGTGTCCCAAGTGGACGAGTGAAGTCTCGTGAGGGTTTACAGGGAACACACCCACAAAGTTCATTTAAAAACTAATACAAGGTTACTGTGTTTTAAAATGAAAGAATTAGAGTAGGGGAGAGTTACGTCGTAACTCCTATGAGAGAGTTACGCCGTAACTGGCAAAACCTGGTATGAGTTGTGAAGCGAATAGTTACGGCGTAACCACTGAGATGGTATTACGCCGTAATTGGTAATGCGACAAGAATTTTGCCGCTAAAATGTTGGTTACGGCGTAATCACCAAGATGAGTTACGCCGTAACTCTGTTCAGATCAGCAACTGCAGCAGTAATTACTTCATTTTTTCCTGCAAAAATGGTTAGAAACACAAAACCCAACAGAAATGAAATAAAAACAAAAGAAAGGGATAATTCGGGTTGTCTCCCGAAAGAGCACTTTTCTTTATTTATGAGTCTTTAAGTTAGACTCAGAGCCGCGGGGCTCCTATGGGGGCCTTTGAGCTTGCTCTACTTCTTTAATTCGTTGGTGTTCATTCATCCAATTATCAAGCCCTTTTTTTCTTGTAGAGTTATTGAGCCCAAATGTTCCCAACTTATGTGAAAGCCATTTATCACATGATTCTCCATGGTCATCATATTTAATAATAATATTATCAGTAATGCTGATGTTTGATCTTGTTCCACCTATGATGTCAGTGATATGGTTGCACCCATACTGATTGATCAGTTCCTTAATCAATTTCGAGCTTCCAAGCTTTAATTTGTACCAATCTTCCAATGCTAGTTCAACATCATGTTTCTCTCCCTTATGAGGGTAAATCCATTCATTAGCTTTTCTTACACATTTTTAAGGACGAGTAAATGGTGGCCATGCCGATTCGCATTCATTGGTTGACATCGAGTTGCAAAAATGTTTGTTAGGACTCAGAGTTTCCTCAATGCTTTGAACAATTTCATCCTGTTTCTGCTTACAATGATCAACACTTTCTTTACGATTATCATTAATAGGCTTAGAGTGTAGAGTGGGGTTTAGTGAATGAACATTATTAGAAATTTCAGTTTTTGGTTTTAAATGCTCATTCATACTAAAAGTTATTCGTTCCTTTTTCGTCCCCAAGGAAATTTGTTTTTCAAAAACCATAATTTGAGCTCTACAAGTGGCCAGAAAAGGTCTTCCAACAATCAAGTTGTAAGCCTCCCGCTTTCCCATGTCAATAACTACAAAATCGGTGGGGAAGAAAAATTTTCCAATTTTCAAAAGCACATTGTTCACAATCCACCTCGGTACACCCTTAGAGGAGTCCGCCATTTCAATCATAATAGTTGTTTCTTTTAAATTGGTAAGTTTGATTTTTTCGAATAAAGTAGTTGAGATAAGGTTAACGCCAGCCCCTAAATCAGCTAATGCGGGAATCTTAATGTTACCAATAGTGCAAGGGAGAAGAAAACTTTCCTGGTACTGTAGCTTCTCAGGAAGTTGGCTTGGTAGGAACTCATCGTCTTCAACCTTATCATCGTCTCTTAGGTAGTTAATCCCGGAGAGAGCATTAGTGATAGAGGATGTGCATTGCTCCTTTTTTGCTTTATCCTGCGCAAATATGGCTTTGCAGGAAGTGGCTTTAGCATTACTTGTTGCGAGGTTCTTAGCTAATTGCCCAATTTGTGTTTTGAGGTTCTTAATTGCAGCATCTTGGTTACATAGGTTCATATTGGTGTCCTCCTTTACTTTGACCATCCATTCCTTGAGCCTATCTTCCTTTTTTGTCGATTCTTCAATGTGTCGATGCATTATTTCTTCAAGGCTAGGTTTAGGAGGATTATTGTTGATTTTTGTGTAGAACCCAGGGGATTTTTCACGGTACCTAGGTCCGTAATTATTGAAGCTTTTGAAAGGGAATTCTTTTCCATAGCTCACTTCACCAATCCTTTTAACTTCTTCATTGGAGGGACATTCTTTAGAAGGACGAGCCCCATCTCGCTCTACTTGAATGGAATGCACATTTTCCTTGAGCTTCTTCATTTCTCTTCCAAGGCTTTCTAATTTGTTGTTTATTGCTGCAAGGTCCTCAATATCATTATTTTTACTACGGTTGCTTCGTTCATTGTGCTATTTGTGAGAATGGTCTGCCATTTTTTGAATAGTTTCCAAAGCCATGGTGGGTGTCATACTAGGAATTGGCCCTTGAGAATCAATCATTTGTCTTGAAGAGATGTTCAGTCCCTTGTAAAAGACGATCACTTTTTGTTGGCTGTTAAGATCGGGAGTAGGGCACTTGTATAACAATTCGTTGTATCTTTCCCAAGCTTGGTATAATGTTTCATCACCCTCTTGTTTGAAGTTATGAATTTCTCCCATTTGCTTGGCCGTCTTTGATGGAGGACAATATCTCTGAATGAAATATTTTTTTAAGATAGGCCAAGTGTTGACAGTCCCTGCAGGTAATCGATCGACCCATCTTTTTGCAGCTCCCGTAAGAGAAATAGGGAATACTCGTAGCATTATAGCATTGTGTGAGACTCTGGGGATTTTGAATAGGCTGACAATGTATTCGATGTTGTCTACGTGTTCATGGGCATCATCGGCGATGCTTCCAGAGAATGGGTTTGCACGCAATTCCCTCATGAATTGAGGTTTGATTTCGAATTGAGCATCTTCTGCAATGGCTGGCCTTACAATCCCTGGCCCCTGTTCTTCTCTTGTCAATGCCAAATATTCCTCAAGAGTGAGGTTATCGATGTTAATGGCTTCCATGGTACCTGAAAACTTGAAATATGATCGTGAGAAAAGTTTAAAAATGAAATGAAAGACTTAATATCAATCCAAATATAGCTCCCTGGCAGCGGCGCTAAAAACTTGATGCATGTTTTACTGACCAGGTCTTAATATTCATAGTGTCTCGCTATACCTATGGTCTACCCTAATGCACTAACGGGCAGTGTACCCGGTCGTGTGTAGTGTAGTAAATGGTAAAGCTGAGGTCGTCCCAAGAGCTATGTGTGTCGGATAATTACTAAGTCTAATTGTCACAGAATATTAATGGTTTGATAAGGTTTTAATTAATTAAACTACTAATGCAGAATATAAAGTCAAATAAATGGTAGAAGGGAAATCAATAGAGGAATAGTGGTGCTAATCTAGTTAATCCTCCTAACTAGTTATGTCTACGTCTACCCACTTCCAATTACTTCAGGTGGGGTCAAATTCGAGAGGACAACATTTGGTCAATTCGCCCTAACCTATCAGCAAAGATGCCACCACAGGAGAAATCAGGCGCACCGTCATAAGTCCTGTTGTTCCTGGTCCCCTAAGCCGAGTCATTAAGTACCGCTACATGCTAGATTCTAAATAGTGAGTGTCCGGCCGTTAGGAACTTAGACACTACACCCCCCAATTCTTAAGTTCATCCAAACGATAGGTGATCTGTTGGTCAAATCGCACTAGTAGAAAGGGTCGTCAGTTGGTCATATCTTACCCTTCCCGTCTCAGTCCGCTCACCTAGGGTCAGTTGGTCATATCTCCTAGGAAATTGGCCTCTATCGCCATTCAAAACTACCGAACCAGGGGTGACTACCAAAGAACTATGCATGCATACACTTAGAAATAATTGTACGAAAGTAAAGGTAAACGCAAACAAAACAATTAATGAATCATAACTAGGCTAGCACCAAAGGGTGCTT
This sequence comes from Chrysanthemum seticuspe, assembly GCA_019973895.1. Lineage (NCBI taxonomy): Eukaryota > Viridiplantae > Streptophyta > Magnoliopsida > Asterales > Asteraceae > Chrysanthemum > Chrysanthemum seticuspe. The sequence goes on along the minus strand of BPTQ01000004.1, from coordinate 6,692,358 downwards.
AGCTGCTCATATTAATCATGCACATCAATTCAATATTCAAAGGTACGAAATACATGAATTGAAAGTAAAAGAAATAATAAACGCTAAAGCTTATCGTAATGGTGTGATTTCTCCCTTGGAAACAGCTCCGTATGCTTCCCTAGACCTCCCTTGAGCTTTTTCCCACGTTCTCAGAGTGTTGTGTGTGGAATGGGATGCTTTGAAATGCTGGAATTCGTGGGGTATTTATAGGCCATGTCTGGGTTACGGCGTAACCAATAGATGAGTTACGCCGTAACCTTCTATTTCTCCGTAATTGCACTAGATATGCTAGTTACGGCGTAACCTTATAAGTGATTACGCCGTAGTCTTCAATAAACTCGGTTAGATGCAGTAGTTACGGCGTAAGTATCAGCGGCGTGGAACCTCTTTTGACCTAATGGAGTTACGTCGTAACCTTTGGGAGGAGTTAAGCCGTAACCTCTTGATAAGTTGGACTTCTGGGTCACGCAATAGTTACGGCGTAATGTGAGAGATGAGTTACGCCGTAACTTCTTCAAAATAAGCATACTGTGATAAATCTTTAGTAACGTTTCCATTTCCGCGTCTCTTTAGCTCCAATGCTCGTAATTTACCTGAAAGTGTAAAACAATGGAAAACAAGCGTAAATCCATATAAATGATATAAATAACGAGCATTAACGAGGGAAATTGACACTTAATATTCAGGACTATTTGATGTTATCACTAATTTAATTAAGTGTTTACATAGGGTTGCATGAAACCTAGTTATTGATTATTGTGTGTCAATTCTTGTTTGGTTAGCTGTGATATTGCGTTAGGAGTAGTAAAACTGGCTAGATCAAATATATTACTAGCTTGAACGTCTGACTAAACGATTAGATTTAATTAACTTGATGTTCATTGTATTTAATGCGTGAATTTTGTTTGTATTGTGGAAATTAAAAATTAAAAGGGCATTCTTAGGCGCCGATCAATTAGAACATAGTTCATAGGGTAGGGAGTGACCAACCCCGATAGATAATCAGGAATACAACATGCTAACTAAATAAGGATGTGATAATTCGACTAATCAATAAGAGATAACTAGAGAGTAATGACATTCTAACTAAATACGCTTTCACTATCATACGAGTTCTATCTATTTAATTTTTCGCACAAGTGGTTTAATTTCGTTTAATTAGTAGTTATAAAAACCCACTCTTCAGACCCCGAGATTTTACTTTTCTTTCTAAAAAGTATATAAATACAAAAAAATACTTTTCCCTCAACCTTTAGACCTAATTCGTCGTACACTTTGATTCTTCCCAATACTATTCCCCTAGAGAATGATCAATCACTAGTGTCTTACCTATACTATACTACAACGGTTAGGTACACTGCCTAGGAAAATTGTAAATATTAGTGTGTTTTGCGTAATCTGTATCAAGTTTTTCGCGGCGCTGCCGGGGAATACTTAGGTTTCGATTCTATCTCGTTTAGGTCTTTATAACACAATTGACATATTATTGACACACACACACAATTTTTTAAATACGTTGACAAACTTACACATTAACTTTTTGTAATTGACACATAATTTACGTGTTATTGTAATACACATGGCTACTTTGTTACAACCATTTTTTTAAAATACTTTGATGTACAACTTGTACATAACAAAATCAGTCCACATGTACACGGTTTTAAATAAAATGATACATCAAATATAAAATTAATAATCAACAAATTTAAAACACTTCAAAACAGTTATACACAAATCTAGTAACTGATACAAACTTTACAAAATATAAACGTCAATTGAAATAAAGATACACAAATGAAAAAGAAACATATGGTACCCCTCTTTGGATCTGACGAGTACTACTACTTGATAAAAGAATCAATTAAAAAAAGGATGTATCATAGAAATGCATACACATCTGTCATACAAGATGCGATGGTTCTGGGACCAGATCTAACGCCAAATGCGGATAGGGAGGATTGTGGGGCACCAAAAATTATCAAATCCCTGATCTCATAAATCGCTTTTTGGAATCGTAAAAGAGACCTCATGGTTGTTAACTAGTGGTGGTCGCCGATAAATAAGGCTTGTGGCCTTCTCAAACAACAAACCCCGTATTTGACTAATTCAATAAATAGTAGATCAAATATTGAAGAGGGGTACCATATTTGATCTAGTGATGGCACCCATAAAGGAGGTTGGACTATACAACAACACATACAGAGGTGTGCTATAATCACAATAGACGTATACTCAATCCGTTTGGTACCAAACAACATACTGTTTGTATAGTCTAACCTTATTTTTGCACGTGCAATGACCAATCGTTTTTAAAACTATGTTTACGGATTGACTATACATCAATTATTTTTCTAGGGTTTAGGGTCTATTGTGATCTACTTATACAAACAACAATGCTTATTTTTTGTATAGTCCAAACTCATCCAGAGGATACCCCCTATTCAATATTTGATCTATTATTTATTGAATCAGTCAAACACGGGGTTTGTTGTTCGAGAAGGCCACAAACCTTATTTACCGATGACAGCCACTAGTTCACAACCATTAGGTCTCTTTTACGATTCCAAAAGCGATTTCTGAGATAAGGGATATGATAAATTTCGGTGCCCCACAATCCTCCCTATTCGCATATGACGTTAGATCTAGTCCCCTAACCAGTTCTAAAATATATGAAAAGTCTAGTTATGGAAAGATCATGATTATCAGTATTCGTTGAATCAACGATAGTTAGAAGAATTTGTGAGAATCAACAGGTTTAGTTTGTAATTTCTGTAGTACTTGGTGTTTATGCTTTAAGGAGCCTTTAATATAACAAATATAGTGTTATAATCATTGTTGGGGGCATCACACCAATCATTTTTAAAAGATTTAGTAATTTATGAGCGTACTTTTTTCAATTACAGCCCTACAAGAGCCCCAAGGCCTAAGTCCACTTTTTTTTACCATTTATTTATCTCTATTAGTAAGCCCAATTTAGCATAAAGCACACCTCCAAGCCCACTACTATGGACTTTAATTATTTGTTAGGCATTGGTGGAGAGTCCTTATAAAGAGATATTGGTTTCATTGTGGCTCCTATCTAGGATTATTTTTTCCATATTCCAACAATATCCTTCTTATAGTTTATGTAGTTATATCCTTAGCCATGACTATGATCTATAAGCATGTGATACTAAACCCTTAAACGTGAAAACCTCTTCTAAGATGTTATTAAGTACTTATAGAATAAAAATCGAACAAAAATATAGTAATATTTCGATGCTAGTAAAACGCCTTCTCAAATGTCATTAAACATGTTTTTAGCTATATATTTAGTGAGCGTTTTCAACGCTGTAATTTATGTAGTTTTTTGTGTTTATGCTTTAAGGTTTAGCCTATAATATACCCAAATGTAGTGTTATAATCTTTATAGGGACATAACATCAACCGTTTTTTTAAAGTTTGAGTCATATATGAGCATATTATACCTTTTGTAGGATCATAATATTGTGTTATAGATGATTCGGGTGGCCTTGGATGGTGATGAATCAAGTATGCCATGGTTTAAAGAGAGAAAGAGATGAGAGGGTGTTCTTGTTAGAGAGTTGTTTAACAAAAAATGAAAGGTTAGATTGAGAAGCACCACCCCTTCCAAGGATGGAAGGGGTATTTATAGTTACAAATAATACGCCCTCCTGACGGGCTGTGGATCAGGCATACAGTGGGTAAAGACCCGTCCTTACTCCACGGTGTTGCACTAAACTAAACTACGCTAATAACTAGCTAATAAACTAACAAATAACGTAACTAACGATATGTCTACGAGCTAACTTATGCTAGATAATATTTGGGGTGACCGACACTTCACTTATGGAATTTCCAATTCCTAACAATCTCCCCCTAAGGGAGGTCACCCCATGTTTTACATTTCGAATCCTAGCATTCTATTATGTCTTCAGTTCTTGAGCTCGTAGACTTTAATTCTTCACTTCCGCAATCTTTGTGCTTAAGTAGTGCAACTTCAAAGTCCGACTGGTTGAGTACTTTTAGTGGAGGCCTTTAATCTGATCCACATCTTGATGATCTTCGAGCTTTCTTTGAGATCATCAGCCACAGTAAATCTCTGGATCACCATTTGTTGTGTTGCCTTCATGTGATGTTATGACTTTCAGACCGACATGCTCACACTTTCTGGATCATGACATCTTTCCATCGGAGTGGAAGCTTTACTGGTTCATGATATTTGCAGCAGCGTAGCAGAAGCATAGTATAAAATATCAGAGCCAGGTTATGTAGATATGCACAAGTCATGATTTCTTCAATTAAGTATGGATGCTGTGAGCATGCGGCTTTGGATTGACTTCTCAATTGTGATCAGCTGCAACCGTCCAAATGTACCTGCAAACAACAGTTATCAATAAAACACACGAAAGTGTCTTTGATCACTTTCGTTAAATTGAGGTACACGGCCCACGGTTCCCCGTTGATCAGTACAAGTACTGCCTGTGATCAGGTATAATTCCGAAGAATCTCCTTGATAGGGTTTCGCAGCTGCTCTAGCCGTTCTCAAACCGGAACGTCTCAAAGAAGACAACACGGAGTGAGTGAATCAGCGAATTTGAGATTCATTGATTGATGAAAAGAGATTTGAAAAACAATTGTGTACCGCTCAATGTTTTTGCAATACAACGAAGGTTTTAAGAAAAATCAGTTATCAATCATAAACACCTTTTATTTTTGAAATATTAATACACAGTCGATGTGCTAGAGAAAAGAATTTTAAGCACAACGACTGGTTTTTCAAAGGTATCCGTCAATCCATAACCTGAACCAGGATTGATTCATGATTTCGAATCGCCCAATTGCTTCTTTTCAGTTGTCACATGGTTGATCTATTGGATAGATCTCACACGCCACCTACCAAGAGCTTGTTTGATGTTGGCTCTAGAAGGCTTTCCATCTTCATTGTGAATATGTTTGCATATTACTCAGATGTTCTGGAAATACCACAAGGATAATGCGTAGGACTCTTAAGATATAATCTCTCTTTCCACATTATGTGAAACAGAGAGTCTTCATTGACAGTGTCCTAATGAGATTTATTAGATGATCTCGTGGCTCTAGACTCAATTGTGCACATTTGGTTCCTATGCCTGAGACTAGGGAGAGGGTCTCATTCTTCAATATCAACAATCTCTAAGAGAACGTCGATAGATAATGTAGGTTCCCCGTGAGAATGAAACAAGTCCTTTTAAGAGGAACTTGAGTAGCTTGGGAAGTTGTAGTGCAGTGCGTCACTGGGTCCATGACGTCTTGGCTTCAATACCGGTGTTACCTTGGTAACCACCAGTAGCATATGAATTGAACCCGGTTTCTGCCCTAAGGTTGAATTATTGGAGGGCTATATCTTTTCACCCTTTTTACATTCAATTATTTTTCATTCTTCAACCCCTTCAGTGCTTACCGAGACTTCATTACTAGAACCTTGTTGGGTTTATTCCTGTTCTAGCTCTATCTCAGTCCGCACTCTTCCCATATTCTCATTTTTCTCCTTTTTTCATCATACCTAAGGACTCTACACTATCTAGTGGATTGTTGATTCGTCGTTTCAGTACAAGTTATATTTTCCGAAGAAATACAAAGGTATGTATTTCCCGGGTCGTTTTCCCAACGAGGGATGAATGGAGTTTGACAACTCACGTCGCGATTCGGGATTCGAATGGGAAATAAGGAATTTTGGGTTTTCTAATCTACAAGGCAAGGAAATATAAAGGAAAGCAATTATAACAACTAAATCTATGATTTAAATAAGGGAAAACAACTAATTACGAAAATTTAAACTAAAAACGCATAAAACGTAATTAAAGAAACGCTAATTAAATGCAACTATGCTAATTTAAACCCGTAAAAATGAACTTCTATTTTTCTACAGCTAAGAATGATATTTTAAAATTATTTGTGAATTAAAACTATTTTTTATGATTTTTCTTGATTTATTATGATTTAAAAACTAATTTAAGACATTTAAAATAGAGCTAAAATGCTAAAAATTAGGAAAATATGCAAGAAAATTACAAAACTACTTCTCAAAAATCAAATTTAACTAAAAAGAATTTTCAGAACTGGAATCACATTTTTTTGAACTTTTCTCTATTTATTATGAATTTTAAACTATTTAAATCTAATTAAAATGCTAGAAAATACTATTTAATCTAAGAAAAATATGGAAAAATACTTTTTATGATTTTTTGAATATTCTAAACCTAAGAAAATTGAAATTGTATTTTTATAAACTTTTTATGAATTATTTGGATTAAAAGCTAATTAAAAATGCTATAAACTGAATTTAAATGTAGAAAAATAGCAAATGAACTTGGAAAATTAAGAAAACTTCCAGTCAACTATAAAATGATACTGAGAACAAGGGAAAATTAACAGAAACTACTGTGGAGATCAGGAACTATGATTAGGGCACAAAACTATTAAGAATAAGCACTTTAAAATAAGCAAGAAGCAACAATAAGCCACTATAAGCTACCTACTCCTAAAACTAACCTACACTAACTGGAAATAAGCTATTGCAACTGTTTTCAACCTTATAAGCACAAGCTATAAGCATTTAAGCACAAAAGCAACTTCTAAATCCATTATGCCAAACACCCCTAACTACCTACTTTAAGCACTAAAATAAGCTATCTAGAAAAATCACAAAAATAAGCAAAAATGGCCATGATGTCCACAACCAACCAAAGTGCTTAAGTCTAAAATTTCAGCTTAAGAGGACTAACGATGAAGAAATTAAAATTCAACAACTAAAGGGATTGGGACAAAAGGTAACTTATGTGCAGAGATGATATGATCAGATAAGCACTACGCAGACTGAGTTTAAACTAAAAAAAAGAGCTAGAAACTAATCCAATTTAGCTAAACCTTCCTCTAAGTAGTTTATATAGCACAAACTAAAATCTAATTCTAACTTGACTAATCTAGTGAGTGATATAGGACAAAAGCAGAAGTGGTGAATTCAAAAGCTAACATGAACAAATAAGTAACTCAACTATGCAAATAAATCTCAGAATCACTAAGCCTATGTTACTTACTGCTATAAAATCCTAAAGCTAGCTCTGATCAACCTGAATTTAAGCTAAAAAAATGGACAATGGATCAACTAAAAAGCTGAACAGTCCTGAGGTGCAGGACAGATAAACTAAAAGCAGGCATGAATAAGCTCTAGCTATAAGCTTCTAAGGGGCTTCTAAGGGGAAACAAATAATCCTAATACTAGAGGCTGATGAGAGAGCTAAAAGTCATACACAATACTTAATAGAATAAGCAGATATTAAGCTAAAAAAAACAGGCTCACTTTGACAGAACAAAAGGTTTATGACAGAAATGCAAATCATCTAAATCTAAAACACTTGACCTGGAAATTTAAAAGTTTGGACAAAACAACTTCAACTCCAGATTAAAAACTTGAATAACTCAGAAATGATAACCAACAAACAATACAACTCTACAACTATGCTAGATCCAAACACTACCTTAAACTTTCAAAATGCAATGAGAACTTAGAATTAAATGAGACCTTGTCTTAAACTGAAATGAAATTGCTAAACAAACTGAAAACTTATTCAAACAACCAATCAAAGACAGAATTCAAACTAAACTGGATTTGACTTTTAATTTTTACCAATGTTGACTTTATTTGACTTTTTAAGAAAACTGATTTTTAAGAACAATTCAATCCACAACAAGCTCATTAAAGCTTATGTGAGCTATTATCGACATAAATCTAACACTCTTGAACACAAAACAGGTTTGAAAACAGATTTAAAAAGTAAATGGGTAAACAAGAAATTTTCATGAACAAAGTGAGATTACAATACTAAGAAGGGAAATTACAATTACCAAACTACTGAAAACATTTAAAGAATGACAGAAATTAAATTGATCAAAATCCTTCTAAAGCATGAAGAATTGGACAAAGTGATCTTGTGGAGATGAAGTGGGTTTTATAGCCTGATGAGGAGCCTTGGGTGCTTCTGGATACTCTATTCATGGCCCTTGATCTCTTCATCTTGTCATCAAATCTATTCTTGGCCGTTTGATCAAATGAGTGATGTGTTGCATCCAATGAAAGTCCTTCAAACCGCCAGCTTGGCAATCCAAGCGTGCACATATCTGACACGCTGTCAGAAAGCTTCTAGAATCAATTTAAGTTGTGGGTAAATGGGTGAAATTACTGGGTAATTTGGAGTGAAGGTAAACAGTAATTAGAGGTTAAAGGATTTAGGCGCGCTGGTGTTGGGGTGGGACTTTTTTTATTGATAGTTTGACTTGGGAAGGGTTGCTTTGACCGGGTCTTGGTTTAATAACAGGAAATGGATAATGTTTTAGGTAATGGGATGGGCTTGGGCTTTGGATATGGGTTTTTATTTTAAGTTTGGTCTTGGTGTTGCATTTGATATGGATTTGGACTTGGTTTGGTTTTATGTATAATCATAAGGACCATTTATGTAAAGTTGTAAAAACCAAGGACCAACAATGTGAATTGTGAAAGTGTAGGGGAGAAATGGGTAAGTGAAATTTATGAGAGGTGAGTTTGGTAAATTAGGGAAAGTTGAGGGTAGAATGTGTAAATTTGGATAACTTGAGGGTCTATTTGTAAAATTCCCAATGATGATCCCGAACTCCGTAAAATGAACTTTTGAGCATCAAAATCCAATAAATAGCATTCTCAGCATCGGCTTTTGCACTCTTCTTTCTCTCGTGCTCGGTTTTCTCCGATTTTGGCTTTCTTTCTGTCTGTTTTATCATATCCGTACCTGCACATGCATAAACTCAAGAAACCATCAAATATTAGCAAAAAAAGGCTCTTTCTTGGTTATTTTGGGTTTTATTAGATAAAGAAATGATATGTGTTTTTGCACATATCAATTGTCCCTGGGTAGATCCCTCCGGCTCTGGCGGGATCGTAGGAACGAATACCTAACCTAAGCATCCTTATAACACCATGCCTAAAGTAAATTGGTCGGTCTTTTTGTATTGTTCATTCCTTCTCGAAACCAATTGAAAAATCATTTGGAAAATCAATCAAGATACTTGTGATATAATATCAAAGCATTTTGTACCTTAATTGTTTTGATCATTTAGAAATGCTTCCCCTCAACATGTGCACTTATGATTTTGAGATTGTTTAGCACATGGAGGCAAGAGTTCTTTGAAATAATTTCTTGATCACAATTTTCGTGGAAAAAGCCATTTGAATTTCTTTGGTAAATTCTCCCCCTCAATATGTGCGTAGGATATTTGAAATCATTTTATCACATAGAGGAAAGAGTTCTTTTGAAGCACATCCACGATCACAAAAGCCATTAAGAAACCATCAGAAAATCAATCAAGGTACTTTATGTTGAAACATAGAAATCTTTGTACCTTGAAAGTTTATTTTCTTTTGAAATGCTCCCCCTCAATATATGCTTCGAGATTCAAAAGTGTTTAGCACATATGGGAGAGCAGCTTGCACACTGAATCAAAACGATCATCTTTTATCAAATTTCATATTAAATCACAAATTCTCCCCCGATCAAAAATATCAAACCCTTTGAGATTTTGGATCCCAAGTGATTTAATAAGGTTTAGAAAACATGGGAGAAAATGTGCCTGATTTAAAAGCTCTTCTGGTTTATGGTTAAATACTCCTCCACAATCATGTGCATTATGTATTTCAAAATCGTTTGGCACATGAAGGAAGGAGTGCTTTTGAAACAATCACCCTTTGAAACCGATTTGAGATTTAAATCACGATCTCTCCCTCGATCAAAAATTTCAAACCAATTGAGATTTTGGATCCCGATTGATTTAAATCATTTAGAAAGTTTTGAGGGAAAGACGTGGCAAGATTTAATTTTTAAAAAATGATGGATAAGGACCAATTATAGATATTAAAGATTGTTAGTGTCAGGTATGATAGTTTTAAGAGATCCTTAAGTAAAATAAAACAATTTCACAATAAAACAAGAACAGAAAAAATTTCATTTTGAAAGATCTTTGAGTTTTAAAGAGAATCATACAATGACATAACATTAAATCTTTAGATTACCACTTTGTTTCGTACAAATCGGAACTTTTTATTAAGAAATATCGTTTGAAAATATTTTATTTTAAATCACTCTCCCCCTCAATCGATGACCGTAGTCGTTGATTGAGTGACTTATGTTTTGATAAAATGAAGTCCGGTGATTTTCAAAATTAAGTCCAATTTATTTTCAAAACCAATATTTTTCCATTTTTCAAAACAATATTATTTTAAAAATAGTTTTTAAAAAATGGTATCATCACAATTATCCTGCACAAAGATACGTTAGGTGGTTGAGCTGCTTTTGTTGTTGTTGCTGAGGGTTGGAAGAAAACCATCTGCTGATGCAGTGAGACCCCTTACGTTGCATTTGTTCATGCCAACTCTCCATAGAGGTCAAATTAAGCTCCATTTCTTCATTTGATGATGAAGAAAACCATCTGCTGATGCAGTAGGACCTCTGACGTTGCATATATCATGCCAACTATTAATAGAGATCCAATTAAGCTCTTTTTCTTCTTTTATCGACCCAAGAGATAGTTACCCTTTCCATTCAGCATCCAATCATCTTCATTTGTGGGATCCGGATCGGGAACATTCTTATATGCCAGTATACCTGCATATGTTAGTAGACATACAGATATATGGTGGTCGACAACACCCAGATAGCAATCAACTAATAAAAGTCAATTTAACATATCAATCAAATTATACAAAGGCATGGGATTATGTGTCCATCAAACTCTAATCATCTAAACCTAACAATCATATCCTAAATTCCTAGTCCTTCGACATAGGCAAATATCATTTTTAGTTAAGCACGTAGGATAATTAAGAAAGCCCGTTAGATGATGTAAATTTGAAAAACATTCTCCCCCTCAATCAATGACCTTTTCAATGAATAGTTTTAAATAAGCTGAAGTCATTGATTGGGTTTTGCAAATTTATGACAATTCTGATTCTGATTGATTTTCAAGCAACTCATTTTCCACCATTTTGAAACAACAAATATTTTTCTAAAGAATTTTAGAAGAAAAAATATTTGAGTAGGAACAACAGTCTTTTTGATGACATGCTTTCCTTGGTTTGTTTTGTTTTGTTTTGTTTTGTTTTTTTTTTTTTGTTTTTAGGATAAGTGCACGAAATATTTAAAAATTGGTTTAGCGCAGCACTTTACTTCCTTTGAAGAGCGGGTTGCTATCGGAAATAATAGCAAGCCATGGTTTAAGCACGAGTTACAGTCTGAAATAACTGCAAGCCATAATTTTAGACATGTTTTGAAAAAGAATATTTACACCTCCTGCTCGAACTTCATCTATGGTCCCGTGCCATTATTGAGTGACATTTTTAAGACCGTAGATATTATCGATATCAGAAGACATGTCTTGAGAAAACAATATTTTTTGTCTTTTTTCAAATTTTCTGATTTTTATGGGTTTTTGAAATTTTTTATTTTTCTATTTTCTTTTTGTTGGTTTTATATTTTTGTATTTTGTTTTTGATAAATATATACAAAGTTAGAGAAGATGATATAGTTTTAAGAAGATGATGATACAAGTACCGAGATAAGGATATCGAGCAGCACGTCGTAGAAGATAGAATTCGTCATCTCTTAAACTTCCACCACCAAAGCTTCCGAGGCTCCAGAATAGAAGACAGAACATGAGCCTTTGAGAAAGAGAGACTTTGGCAGCTTCCCCCCAAACCGAAAATCCTTTAGCTGAGCAGATTGGAAGCACTTTATCAAGCTTGCCATAGCCAGATGCACAAAGAAGCACACCAATATCATCGAGTTTGCTGCTCCTTCTAAGAAAGATCATCGATTCTCCGTCCGGGGTTATATCATCAACACGAAGAACAACAACGTATCATCCCACATATGAATAACTCTTCTCAAATTCCTTTTTCACTGAAGTCTGAAGCGATCCATTCCAAAAGGTGTCAAGAGAACACTTCCCCCAAGTAGTTGAATTAATGCAGTCAGTCTCTTTGAATAATGCTCAAGAACTCTCTCGAATACACATCATGAGGGGAATGAAAACACCTCCCCAATGTTCACATTTTTCTTCCCTGATGATCGTGTATGAAGCTCAAGAACCTGAAGTACACCAATACCCAAGAACTCTCCCGAATACACATCATGAGGGGAATGAAAACACCTCCCCAATGTTCATATTTTTCTTCCCTGATGATCGTGTATGAAGCTCCAGAATCTGAAGTACACACATTCCCAAAGAGAGAATAACTGATAACACCTCCCTCATGTTACACATTTATCTCCCCTGAATATGTCATACTTGTGTACCTCTTTTATCTTCAGAAACTTTCTCTTACATCACTTCCCCCACGTAGTTGGAATAATAACACTAAAAGCCACGAGTAAAACACTGAGTTTCTCTGCGGTCATGACATTTGTCTTCCCGGGATATCTTCAATCACTTAGAATAATTAAGTTCGTCAAGTGTACTCGTTGTGCTTTTATATATGTGTCTCCTTCCCCCTTGCTGGTTTTGACACTTCAGAATCAACAACACATTGTAAGCCCAAATACTTGAAATCTTTTAGAGAAGACCACATTAAATCTTTGTGAGAATCAACTTGCTGAAGAGTGTGAGCAAGTCTAATTGGGGATTAAATTTGACTTATCACTCTCCCCCAATTAGTGGTCTCCCCTAAACCGACAATTTGTTTGATAAATGCCCAGATTAAGAAGAAGTCTTTAGATAATCAAATGCAACTCGTCTTTAGTCTTCTAGCATGCAGCAGAAAATGTAGAACCGACTATAGACTCGACCTTCTTCAAGATTGCCATTTGGGGAATAGAAATTCAACATCTTTAACTCACCAAATGCATTCGCGTTAACATACAAATAGCAAATCTTCTTAACTAAGATCCCTCCCAATCAAACAAGAATAGAAATATGTTCATCAAAGAAATCAGCCTAGCAACTAGAAGCCCTTTGTAATTAATCAAATCAGCCTGTGTGAAGATGTCAACCAACGGCTCTTAGAAGAAACTCCATGTGAAGATGATCCGATAAGAAGAAGCTCGGTTCTTACATGAGTTTGGAGCCATTTGACCATTTATTCTCAGAAATCAATCAACCATGCAGAGTTATCATACTTCTTCTCCCCCTCAAGAATTGCATACAGAGATGCCATTCTTGATTAAACAAGTGAATATCTTCAGCAAATGTAGTCTATTCACACTTCTCCCCCTCAAAGGTAGCATATGATGTCGCCATCGTCATTATAATTGAGCAAGTGGAATAAGAGAACAATCATAGGTAGTCCGGTTCACCTGATAACTGAAAGCGCGTGGAAAAAGTATGAAGCATGTTGATGAGAATGGTCATTAATGAGAAGATTTCTCTTCTTCCGAAGATAATGCGCACTGAAGCGTACACATTTATTTTCTTTGAGTAACGAGGCTTGAACTGTTGTGTTCAAACGTCATTATCTCTCTCTTTTCATCTACTCTTGGCAAACTTGTAATCAACCCCATTATCATTCTGTAGGCTCTTTGTCGTGACAGCTGATGGAGAAAACCCAATATGACAAATTTGACCCTGAAGTAAACTAACTCAAACTCGTGACTTAAACTTACACATATGTAACAAAGAGCGGTGCCGAGAGTTCATCCTCCATTGAATCTCTAAGTACTCTATACTCTTCATCCAACCAACCATCAAGTATAAGACGTACATCACCTCTTGAAAATCCACAATTGAATGTGACACTGAGCACTACAACGTAACTCCTTAAAGTGATAGTTATTTTGTGGTGGTAAGAGCCCAATTCCCCCAAGTGGTAAAAGAAAAGGAAAAAGTCACCCAACAATAACTAGATTTCCAAGTCTTCATTTTTGATAAAAAGCTCGAACAAGGATCTTGAAGAATCTTCATCCAACCATCCCCGATACCTTCAGATACTAAGTACACTTGCCTGTGATATTTCACTTCAACTTCAAATAAATAATACTGAATTAACGCCGTTGTCACATTTTCTTGAAAAAAGTTTCAAATCTAGCCTCCTTTGACGTTTTAAGTGAACTATGATAATGGTTTCATCCCGACCATGGTTAGAAGCACATAACCCTGTAAAACCATGTAGTAACCAAACTGCCATGACGAATATCCAAACACACATCCAATTCATGAAGTACACACTTTTATAGATGATTCGGGTGGCCATGGATGGTGATGAATCAAGTATGCCATGGTTTAAAGAGAGAAAGAGATGAGAGGGTGTTCTTGTTAGAGAGTTGTTTAACAAAAAATGAAAGGTTAGATTGAGAAGCACCACCCCTTCCAAGGATGGAAGGGGTATTTATAGTTACAAATAATACGCCCTCCTGACGGGCTGTGGATCAGGCATACAGTGGGTAAAGACCCGTCCTTACTCCACGGTGTTGCACTAAACTAAACTACGCTAATAACTAGCTAATAAACTAACAAATAACGTAACTAACGATATGTCTACGAGCTAACTTATGCTAGATAATATTTGGGGTGACCGACACTTCACTTATGGAATTTCCAATTCCTAACAATCTCCCCCTAAGGGAGGTCACCCCATGTTTTACATTTCGAATCCTAGCATTCTATTATGTCTTCAGTTCTTGAGCTCGTAGACTTTAATTCTTCACTTCCGCAATCTTTGTGCTTAAGTAGTGCAACTTCAAAGTCCGACTGGTTGAGTACTTTTAGTGGAGGCCTTTAATCTGATCCACATCTTGATGATCTTCGAGCTTTCTTTGAGATCATCAGCCACAGTAAATCTCTGGATCACCATTTGTTGTGTTGCCTTCATGTGATGTTATGACTTTCAGACCGACATGCTCACACTTTCTGGATCATGACATCTTTCCATCGGAGTGGAAGCTTTACTGGTTCATGATATTTGCAGCAGCGTAGCAGAAGCATAGTATAAAATATCAGAGCCAGGTTATGTAGATATGCACAAGTCATGATTTCTTCAATTAAGTATGGATGCTGTGAGCATGCGGCTTTGGATTGACTTCTCAATTGTGATCAGCTGCAACCGTCCAAATGTACCTGCAAACAACAGTTATCAATAAAACACACGAAAGTGTCTTTGATCACTTTCGTTAAATTGAGGTACACGGCCCACGGTTCCCCGTTGATCAGTACAAGTACTGCCTGTGATCAGGTATAATTCCGAAGAATCTCCTTGATAGGGTTTCGCAGCTGCTCTAGCCGTTCTCAAACTGGAACGTCTCAAAGAAGACAACACGGAGTGAGTGAATCAGCGAATTTGAGATTCATTGATTGATGAAAAGAGATTTGAAAAACAATTGTGTACCGCTCAATGTTTTTGCAATACAACGAAGGTTTTAAGAAAAATCAGTTATCAATCATAAACACCTTTTATTTTTGAAATATTAATACACAGTCGATGTGCTAGAGAAAAGAATTTTAAGCACAACGACTGGTTTTTCAAAGGTATCCGTCAATCCATAACCTGAACCAGGATTGATTCATGATTTCGAATCGCCCAATTGCTTCTGTTCAGTTGTCACATGGTTGATCTATTGGATAGATCTCACACGCCACCTACCAAGAGCTTGTTTGATGTTGGCTCTAGAAGGCTTTCCATCTTCATTGTGAATATGTTTGCATATTACTCAGATGTTCTGGAAATACCACAAGGATAATGCGTAGGACTCTTAAGATATAATCTCTCTTTCCACATTATGTGAAACAGAGAGTCTTCATTGACAGTGTCCTAATGAGATTTATTAGATGATCTCGTGGCTCTAGACTCAATTGTGCACATTTGGTTCCTATGCCTGAGACTAGGGAGAGGGTCTCATTCTTCAATATCAACAATCTCTAAGAGAACGTCGATAGATAATGTAGGTTCCCCGTGAGAATGAAACAAGTCCTTTTAAGAGGAACTTGAGTAGCTTGGGAAGTTGTAGTGCAGTGCGTCACTGGGTCCATGACGTCTTGGCTTCAATACCGGTGTTACCTTGGTAACCACCAGTAGCATATGAATTGAACCCGGTTTCTGCCCTAAGGTTGAATTATTGGAGGGCTATATCTTTTCACCCTTTTTACATTCAATTATTTTTCATTCTTCAACCCCTTCAGTGCTTACCGAGACTTCATTACTAGAACCTTGTTGGGTTTATTCCTGTTCTAGCTCTATCTCAGTCCGCACTCTTCCCATATTCTCATTTTTCTCCTTTTTTCATCATACCTAAGGACTCTACACTATCTAGTGGATTGTTGATTCGTCGTTTCAGTACAAGTTATATTTTCCGAAGAAATACAAAGGTATGTATTTCCCGGGTCGTTTTCCCAACGAGGGATGAATGGAGTTTGACAACTCACGTCGCGATTCGGGATTCGAATGGGAAATAAGGAATTTTGGGTTTTCTAATCTACAAGGCAAGGAAATATAAAGGAAAGCAATTATAACAACTAAATCTATGATTTAAATAAGGGAAAACAACTAATTACGAAAATTTAAACTAAAAACGCATAAAACGTAATTAAAGAAACGCTAATTAAATGCAACTATGCTAATTTAAACCCGTAAAAATGAACTTCTATTTTTCTACAGCTAAGAATGATATTTTAAAATTATTTGTGAATTAAAACTATTTTTTATGATTTTTCTTGATTTATTATGATTTAAAAACTAATTTAAGACATTTAAAATAGAGCTAAAATGCTAAAAATTAGGAAAATATGCAAGAAAATTACAAAACTACTTCTCAAAAATCAAATTTAACTAAAAAGAATTTTCAGAACTGGAATCACATTTTTTTGAACTTTTCTCTATTTATTATGAATTTTAAACTATTTAAATCTAATTAAAATGCTAGAAAATACTATTTAATCTAAGAAAAATATGGAAAAATACTTTTTATGATTTTTTGAATATTCTAAACCTAAGAAAATTGAAATTGTATTTTTATAAACTTTTTATGAATTATTTGGATTAAAAGCTAATTAAAAATGCTATAAACTGAATTTAAATGTAGAAAAATAGCAAATGAACTTGGAAAATTAAGAAAACTTCCAGTCAACTATAAAATGATACTGAGAACAAGGGAAAATTAACAGAAACTACTGTGGAGATCAGGAACTATGATTAGGGCACAAAACTATTAAGAATAAGCACTTTAAAATAAGCAAGAAGCAACAATAAGCCACTATAAGCTACCTACTCCTAAAACTAACCTACACTAACTGGAAATAAGCTATTGCAACTGTTTTCAACCTTATAAGCACAAGCTATAAGCATTTAAGCACAAAAGCAACTTCTAAATCCATTATGCCAAACACCCCTAACTACCTACTTTAAGCACTAAAATAAGCTATCTAGAAAAATCACAAAAATAAGCAAAAATGGCCATGATGTCCACAACCAACCAAAGTGCTTAAGTCTAAAATTTCAGCTTAAGAGGACTAACGATGAAGAAATTAAAATTCAACAACTAAAGGGATTGGGACAAAAGGTAACTTATGTGCAGAGATGATATGATCAGATAAGCACTACGCAGACTGAGTTTAAACTAAAAAAAAGAGCTAGAAACTAATCCAATTTAGCTAAACCTTCCTCTAAGTAGTTTATATAGCACAAACTAAAATCTAATTCTAACTTGACTAATCTAGTGAGTGATATAGGACAAAAGCAGAAGTGGTGAATTCAAAAGCTAACATGAACAAATAAGTAACTCAACTATGCAAATAAATCTCAGAATCACTAAGCCTATGTTACTTACTGCTATAAAATCCTAAAGCTAGCTCTGATCAACCTGAATTTAAGCTAAAAAAATGGACAATGGATCAACTAAAAAGCTGAACAGTCCTGAGGTGCAGGACAGATAAACTAAAAGCAGGCATGAATAAGCTCTAGCTATAAGCTTCTAAGGGGCTTCTAAGGGGAAACAAATAATCCTAATACTAGAGGCTGATGAGAGAGCTAAAAGTCATACACAATACTTAATAGAATAAGCAGATATTAAGCTAAAAAAAACAGGCTCACTTTTACAGAACAAAAGGTTTATGACAGAAATGCAAATCATCTAAATCTAAAACACTTGACCTGGAAATTTAAAAGTTTGGACAAAACAACTTCAACTCCAGATTAAAAACTTGAATAACTCAGAAATGATAACCAACAAACAATACAACTCTACAACTATGCTAGATCCAAACACTACCTTAAACTTTCAAAATGCAATGAGAACTTAGAATTAAATGAGACCTTGTCTTAAACTGAAATGAAATTGCTAAACAAACTGAAAACTTATTCAAACAACCAATCAAAGACAGAATTCAAACTAAACTGGATTTGACTTTTAATTTTTACCAATGTTGACTTTATTTGACTTTTTAAGAAAACTGATTTTTAAGAACAATTCAATCCACAACAAGCTCATTAAAGCTTATGTGAGCTATTATCGACATAAATCTAACACTCTTGAACACAAAACAGGTTTGAAAACAGATTTAAAAAGTAAATGGGTAAACAAGAAATTTTCATGAACAAAGTGAGATTACAATACTAAGAAGGGAAATTACAATTACCAAACTACTGAAAACATTTAAAGAATGACAGAAATTAAATTGATCAAAATCCTTCTAAAGCATGAAGAATTGGACAAAGTGATCTTGTGGAGATGAAGTGGGTTTTATAGCCTGATGAGGAGCCTTGGGTGCTTCTGGATACTCTATTCATGGCCCTTGATCTCTTCATCTTGTCATCAAATCTATTCTTGGCCGTTTGATCAAATGAGTGATGTGTTGCATCCAATGAAAGTTCTTCAAACCGCCAGCTTGGCAATCCAAGCGTGCACATATCTGACACGCTGTCAGAAAGCTTCTAGAATCAATTTAAGTTGTGGGTAAATGGGTGAAATTACTGGGTAATTTGGAGTGAAGGTAAACAGTAATTAGAGGTTAAAGGATTTAGGCGCGCTGGTGTTGGGGTGGGACTTTTTTTATTGATAGTTTGACTTGGGAAGGGTTGCTTTGACCGGGTCTTGGTTTAATAACAGGAAATGGATAATGTTTTAGGTAATGGGATGGGCTTGGGCTTTGGATATGGGTTTTTATTTTAAGTTTGGTCTTGGTGTTGCATTTGATATGGATTTGGACTTGGTTTGGTTTTATGTATAATCATAAGGACCATTTATGTAAAGTTGTAAAAACCAAGGACCAACAATGTGAATTGTGAAAGTGTAGGGGAGAAATGGGTAAGTGAAATTTATGAGAGGTGAGTTTGGTAAATTAGGGAAAGTTGAGGGTAGAATGTGTAAATTTGGATAACTTGAGGGTCTATTTGTAAAATTCCCAATGATGATCCCGAACTCCGTAAAATGAACTTTTGAGCATCAAAATCCAATAAATAGCATTCTCAGCATCGGCTTTTGCACTCTTCTTTCTCTCGTGCTCGGTTTTCTCCGATTTTGGCTTTCTTTCTGTCTGTTTTATCATATCCGTACCTGCACATGCATAAACTCAAGAAACCATCAAATATTAGCAAAAAAAAGGCTCTTTCTTGGTTATTTTGGGTTTTATTAGATAAAGAAATGATATGTGTTTTTGCACATATCAATTGTCCCTGGGTAGATCCCTCCGGCTCTGGCGGGATCGTAGGAACGAATACCTAACCTAAGCATCCTTATAACACCATGCCTAAAGTAAATTGGTCGGTCTTTTTGTATTGTTCATTCCTTCTCGAAACCAATTGAAAAATCATTTGGAAAATCAATCAAGATACTTGTGATATAATATCAAAGCATTTTGTACCTTAATTGTTTTGATCATTTAGAAATGCTTCCCCTCAACATGTGCACTTATGATTTTGAGATTGTTTAGCACATGGAGGCAAGAGTTCTTTGAAATAATTTCTTGATCACAATTTTCGTGGAAAAAGCCATTTGAATTTCTTTGGTAAATTCTCCCCCTCAATATGTGCGTAGGATATTTGAAATCATTTTATCACATAGAGGAAAGAGTTCTTTTGAAGCACATCCACGATCACAAAAGCCATTAAGAAACCATCAGAAAATCAATCAAGGTACTTTATGTTGAAACATAGAAATCTTTGTACCTTGAAAGTTTATTTTCTTTTGAAATGCTCCCCCTCAATATATGCTTCGAGATTCAAAAGTGTTTAGCACATATGGGAGAGCAGCTTGCACACTGAATCAAAACGATCATCTTTTATCAAATTTCATATTAAATCACAAATTCTCCCCCGATCAAAAATATCAAACCCTTTGAGATTTTGGATCCCAAGTGATTTAATAAGGTTTAGAAAACATGGGAGAAAATGTGCCTGATTTAAAAGCTCTTCTGGTTTATGGTTAAATACTCCTCCACAATCATGTGCATTATGTATTTCAAAATCGTTTGGCACATGAAGGAAGGAGTGCTTTTGAAACAATCACCCTTTGAAACCGATTTGAGATTTAAATCACGATCTCTCCCTCGATCAAAAATTTCAAACCAATTGAGATTTTGGATCCCGATTGATTTAAATCATTTAGAAAGTTTTGAGGGAAAGACGTGGCAAGATTTAATTTTTAAAAAATGATGGATAAGGACCAATTATAGATATTAAAGATTGTTAGTGTCAGGTATGATAGTTTTAAGAGATCCTTAAGTAAAATAAAACAATTTCACAATAAAACAAGAACAGAAAAAATTTCATTTTGAAAGATCTTTGAGTTTTAAAGAGAATCATACAATGACATAACATTAAATCTTTAGATTACCACTTTGTTTCGTACAAATCGGAACTTTTTATTAAGAAATATCGTTTGAAAATATTTTATTTTAAATCACTCTCCCCCTCAATCGATGACCGTAGTCGTTGATTGAGTGACTTATGTTTTGATAAAATGAAGTCCGGTGATTTTCAAAATTAAGTCCAATTTATTTTCAAAACCAATATTTTTCCATTTTTCAAAACAATATTATTTTAAAAATAGTTTTTAAAAAATGGTATCATCACAATTATCCTGCACAAAGATACGTTAGGTGGTTGAGCTGCTTTTGTTGTTGTTGCTGAGGGTTGGAAGAAAACCATCTGCTGATGCAGTGAGACCCCTTACGTTGCATTTGTTCATGCCAACTCTCCATAGAGGTCAAATTAAGCTCCATTTCTTCATTTGATGATGAAGAAAACCATCTGCTGATGCAGTAGGACCTCTGACGTTGCATATATCATGCCAACTATTAATAGAGATCCAATTAAGCTCTTTTTCTTCTTTTATCGACCCAAGAGATAGTTACCCTTTCCATTCAGCATCCAATCATCTTCATTTGTGGGATCCGGATCGGGAACATTCTTATATGCCAGTATACCTGCATATGTTAGTAGACATACAGATATATGGTGGTCGACAACACCCAGATAGCAATCAACTAATAAAAGTCAATTTAACATATCAATCAAATTATACAAAGGCATGGGATTATGTGTCCATCAAACTCTAATCATCTAAACCTAACAATCATATCCTAAATTCCTAGTCCTTCGACATAGGCAAATATCATTTTTAGTTAAGCACGTAGGATAATTAAGAAAGCCCGTTAGATGATGTAAATTTGAAAAACATTCTCCCCCTCAATCAATGACCTTTTCAATGAATAGTTTTAAATAAGCTGAAGTCATTGATTGGGTTTTGCAAATTTATGACAATTCTGATTCTGATTGATTTTCAAGCAACTCATTTTCCACCATTTTGAAACAACAAATATTTTTCTAAAGAATTTTAGAAGAAAAAATATTTGAGTAGGAACAACAGTCTTTTTGATGACATGCTTTCCTTGGTTTGTTTTGTTTTGTTTTGTTTTGTTTTTTTTTTTTTTTTTGTTTTTAGGATAAGTGCACGAAATATTTAAAAATTGGTTTAGCGCAGCACTTTACTTCCTTTGAAGAGCGGGTTGCTATCGGAAATAATAGCAAGCCATGGTTTAAGCACGAGTTACAGTCTGGAATAACTGCAAGCCATAATTTTAGACATGTTTTGAAAAAGAATATTTCCACCTCCTGCTCGAACTTCATCTATGGTCCCGTGCCATTATTGAGTGACATTTTTAAGACCGTAGATATTATCGATATCAGAAGACATGTCTTGAGAAAACAATATTTTTTGTCTTTTTTCAAATTTTCTGATTTTTATGGGTTTTTGAAATTTTTTATTTTTCTATTTTCTTTTTGTTGGTTTTATATTTTTGTATTTTGTTTTTGATAAATATATACAAAGTTAGAGAAGATGATATAGTTTTAAGAAGATGATGATACAAGTACCGAGATAAGGATATCGAGCAGCACGTCGTAGAAGATAGAATTCGTCATCTCTTAAACTTCCACCACCAAAGCTTCCGAGGCTCCAGAATAGAAGACAGAACATGAGCCTTTGAGAAAGAGAGACTTTGGCAGCTTCCCCCCAAACCGAAAATCCTTTAGCTGAGCAGATTGGAAGCACTTTTTCAAGCTTGCCATAGCCAGATGCACAAAGAAGCACACCAATATCATCGAGTTTGCTGCTCCTTCTAAGCAAGATCATCGATTCTCCGTCCGGGGTTATATCATCAACACGAAGAACAACAACGTATCATCCCACATATGAATAACTCTTCTCAAATTCCTTTTTCACTGAAGTCTGAAGCGATCCATTCCAAAAGGTGTCAAGAGAACACTTCCCCCAAGTAGTTGAATTAATGCAGTCAGTCTCTTTGAATAATGCTCAAGAACTCTCCCGAATACACATCATGAGGGGAATGAAAACACCTCCCCAATGTTCACATTTTTCTTCCCTGATGATCGTGTATGAAGCTCAAGAACCCGAAGTACACCAATACCCAAGAACTCTCCCGAATACACATCATGAGGGGAATGAAAACACCTCCCCAATGTTCATATTTTTCTTCCCTGATGATCGTGTATGAAGCTCCAGAATCTGAAGTACACACATTCCCAAAGAGAGAATAACTGATAACACCTCCCTCATGTTACACATTTATCTCCCCTGAATATGTCATACTTGTGTACCTCTTTTATCTTCAGAAACTTTCTCTTACATCACTTCCCCCACGTAGTTGGAATAATAACACTAAAAGCCACGAGTAAAACACTGAGTTTCTCTGCGGTCATGACATTTGTCTTCCCGGGATATCTTCAATCACTTAGAATAATTAAGTTCGTCAAGTGTACTCGTTGTGCTTTTATATATGTGTCTCCTTCCCCCTTGCTGGTTTTGACACTTCAGAATCAACAACACATTGTAAGCCCAAATACTTGAAATCTTTTAGAGAAGACCACATTAAATCTTTGTGAGAATCAACTTGCTGAAGAGTGTGAGCAAGTCTAATTGGGGATTAAATTTAACTTATCACTCTCCCCCAATTAGTGGTCTCCCCTAAACCGACAATTTGTTTGATAAATGCCCAGATTAAGATGAAGTCTTTAGATAATCAAATGCAACTCGTCTTTAGTCTTCTAGCATGCAGCAGAAAATGTAGAACCGACTATAGACTCGACCTTCTTCAAGATTGCCATTTGGGGAATAGAAATTCAACATCTTTAACTCACCAAATGCATTCGCGTTAACATACAAATAGCAAATCTTCTTAACTAAGATCCCTCCCAATCAAACAAGAATAGAAATATGTTCATCAAAGAAATCAGCCTAGCAACTAGAAGCCCTTTGTAATTAATCAAATCAGCCTGTGTGAAGATGTCAACCAACGGCTCTTAGAAGAAACTCCATGTGAAGATGATCCGATAAGAAGAAGCTCGGTTCTTACATGAGTTTGGAGCCGTTTGACCATTTATTCTCAGAAATCAATCAACCATGCAGAGTTATCATACTTCTTCTCCCCCTCAAGAATTGCATACAGAGATGCCATTCTTGATTAAACAAGTGAATATCTTCAGCAAATGTAGTCTATTCACACTTCTCCCCCTCAAAGGTAGCATATGATGTCGCCATCGTCATTATAATTGAGCAAGTGGAATAAGAGAACAATCATAGGTAGTCCGGTTCACCTGATAACTGAAAGCGCGTGGAAAAAGTATGAAGCATGTTGATGAGAATGGTCATTAATGAGAAGATTTCTCTTCTTCCGAAGATAATGCGCACTGAAGCGTACACATTTATTTTCTTTGAGTAACGAGGCTTGAACTGTTGTGTTCAAACGTCATTATCTCTCTCTTTTCATCTACTCTTGGCAAACTTGTAATCAACCCCATTATCATTCTGTAGGCTCTTTGTCGTGACAGCTGATGGAGAAAACCCAATATGACAAATTTGACCCTGAAGTAAACTAACTCAAACTCGTGACTTAAACTTACACATATGTAACAAAGAGCGGTGCCAAGAGTTCATCCTCCATTGAATCTCTAAGTACTCTATACTCTTCATCCAACTAACCATCAAGTATAAGACGTACATCACCTCTTGAAAATCCACAATTGAATGTGACACTGAGCACTACAACGTAACTCCTTAAAGTGATAGTTATTTTGTGGTGGTAAGAGCCCAATTCCCCCAAGTGGTAAAAGAAAAGGAAAAAGTCACCCAACAATAACTAGATTTCCAAGTCTTCATTTTTGATAAAAAGCTCGAACAAGGATCTTGAAGAATCTTCATCCAACCATCCCCGATACCTTCAGATACTAAGTACACTTGCCTGTGATATTTCACTTCAACTTCAAATAAATAATACTGAATTAACGCCGTTGTCACATTTTCTTGAAAAAAGTTTCAAATCTAGCCTCCTTTGACGTTTTAAGTGAACTATGATAATGGTTTCATCCCGACCATGGTTAGAAGCACATAACCCTGTAAAACCATGTAGTAACCAAACTGCCATGACGAATATCCAAACACACATCCAATTCATGAAGTACACACTTTTATCCCTTCTTCGAAGTAGAAACCGTAGCACCAACATCCGATAAGACCTTGAAATACACTTTCCTTTCTCCAGGATGGTTCCATCATTACGGGATTTTACAATTCTATGGTTTAAACCGAGAAATATTTTCTTTCGCGGGATTTTACAAAACCAAGAATAAACCGTAAGATAGATCCGGAAATGCACTTTACTATTACCAGGATGTTTTCCATTGTTACGGGATTTTATAAATCTATGATTTAAACCGAGAAATAGATTCTTTCGCGGGATTCTACAAAATCAAGAATAAACCGTAAACAATGTTAGTTTGAACATGCTATGACAACTTTGGTTTCGCTGAATATATGTTTTACGGGAACATGCAGCGGTTCATCAGCGGTTTATTATCCAACATCAACAATATCATCAACCATCCAAAAAACACTTTGGTAAACACATCATTCACGCATTATGTCGGCTATTGCAGTGATAACATGGTGAAGTAAACCCGATATGCCAAACTTGATCATGAAGTGAAATTCCCCAGATTTGTTACTTAAACTTATACTAATCCTCGTGAAAAAGAAACGGTGTACCCAATGTACAAAACCTCTTGACATTCTCAAATGTGTGAGACACCGAAGTGATAGCTACGTTGTGGGGTAAGCGAGAAAGAATCACAAACGTAACTAAATAGCCAAGTCTTTATCACCCTCTATAAATGCCCAAACAAGTCATCTTCGCGGAAGGGTAGAAAGAAAGAAGGCGAAATAAGTAAACGTGCCCGGAAAAACCTCACTTCAAATCCAAATAAGAAATATCGTCCAAACAACCCCGTAGTCAACAATTTCCTATAACAGTTAAAGCCGTGACATAATGTTCTCCGTGAACATGTATATACCAAAGTACCAAACCTCATAACCCATTGAATCTCATCATCAAAACTCATAAAATCTCGTTATCACAAATCTCATGGAAGCTAAGTCTTGAGAATCCCATTCGACCCAAACATATGAACGGCTCAAAATTGGTTACATGTAATAGTCGAGGCCTAGTCCAGTGATCAATCTTAAGAACATAACATCCGATCCAATTCATTTCGGTCCATTGATCACTTATTACATAAATCAAAGATTACACTTGACCAAGCCTATTAATAAACCGCACTATCCAATCCATTCCATTTGGATCAATGAAACTTTAATCAATTCGTGACCAAAATTTAACAACCAAAAGCAGAGCGTTGTACTCCAATATGTCCACTTATCAAAAAGACAATAAACCATAATTCTCAAAGATGTAAAGACCAATCTTATTCACCAACAGAAATCGGATACCAGATTAAGTCCCTTGAAAATTTCAAATTAGTAGTAACCCCACATCTACAAAGTATTCGATCAGCTCATTTGTTAGAGTGGTAAGATATGGCCCATGTAAGTGCATAATACAAATCCCAACTTTAAATATTATGAATGCGGCCCATACACTACAAGATAACATCCGATCCATATAATAACTCAAGGCCCGTTAGAAATGATACTAACCCTAATTTCGGGGTTATAAAAACTCATTTTTCAGAACAATCTAACCCCTAATCCCACTTATTTCATTAACCTCAAACCCTAATATGTCTCACATAACTCCTCCGCCCCCTTTCTCCTTCACGCATCATTTAAAAAAAATCAAACTGATCTGCATCAAGTCATTCGATACAGCCACAAGTGTCACATTAATCTTGTCTAGCCACAGGAATGACATGAGACATCAAAGCCACAGGGTTGGTTTTATTTAAGAGATGGCCAAGAGAACAAACAAAGTCTTCAAGGTAGGTTTTACTTTTTTTTTCCTTTGTTTGTGTTTCCGATTGTGTTTATTTTGAACGAACCAATGAATAAGATGTAACATAATTGTTATATTCTTTTCATTTTCTATTTCGGATAGTGTAAGAGGAGACTTTCATGTCTGAGATCAATGACGAGATCGTGTTGGTCCTAAAGGATGTTGGCTTATAGTCATTAACACGAGACTGAGATCAATTAGATGCTAATTAATTTATGTGTCGAGTCTGTTTGAAAGCTTTAGAGATGAGATGGTTTTCGTTGTTAAGACACCTTTTTATGAACGAATCTGAGAAAGAAATATAATAATTATATTTTATTTCTTGTCTTAGACATTCGAAAACAAATGAAGCTAAGCTTTGAATATGATCTGTGATGATAAGGATTCAACAGAAATCTGTTAAGTTTTATGGTAGAGTTGAATCAAATATGAGATCATTTATCTTACTACATTCGAGTCTTTTGATATGGTGTAGGATTTGGTTAGACTAGGTTTGGTTTGGTATAGGATAGACTGAAGTTTAGACCGAGTCTGTGATTGAGTGATGATGGGATAGGTTAAAGATGGTGTTGATGTTGTTGGATTTGGTATTCGGGTCTGTTTTTATTTCTTGGACATCTCGTTTTCAGTTCCTATAAACATGAACTGATGATGGTTAATAGACCTGAAGTCATGGGTTTTGGTATTTTCGTAATGGTTGTGGTCGTGGTCAATTGATGATTCTTCTTCTTCATCTCTTCTTTTAATTTTTTCAGACAAGTCGCTAGTAGGCAAGTCGCTTCCATGAGTCAAAACTCATGAATAATACAAGTCGCTTCCATGAGTCAAAACTCATGACAAGTCGCTTCCATAAGCACAAGTCGCTTTAGTCATTTCAGTTACACAAGTCGCTTCACTGTAAATACATTGAATCTGGACAACTGAGACAACTCGCTTACATGAAAAACAGCAAGATTTGACTATTTTATCACAAAAGCCAGAAAGCTGAATGCAAGATATTCAGTAGACCAATGTTAGACCACGAGGAAAACAGTTTAGACAACCTGAAAGACCAAAACTGATGCAAACATTTTGACCACATCACGAAACCAGAAAAATGACAACCAAAACATTAAACACTTACCAATATAAGTCAAGTTACAAAAAATAGCATAATATAACCGAATCTGTTTTGACCAAAAGACATAACACCAACAAGCATGTAAAAAGTTATTTAAAAACATATTCAATCAACTTATAAAATCAGTTTTGACCATAATCATTCTCGACCATCATAAACAACCCATCAAAGCATCATCAAACCGCATACAAAGAAACCATAAGAATCATCAAAACAGCACAACCTGGCTCTGTTACCATTTATAGGATCATAAATATTGTGTTATAGATGATTCGGGTGGCCTTGGATGGTGATGAATCAAGTTTGCCATGGTTTAGAGAGAGAAAGAGATGAGAGGGTGTTCTTGTTAGAAAGTTGTTTAACAAAAAAAGAAATGTTAGATTGAGAAGCACCACCCCTTCCAAGGATGGAAGGGGTATTTATAGTTACAAGACGGGCTGTGGATCAGGCATACAGTGGGTAAAGACCCGTCCTTCCTCCACGGCGTTGCACTAAACTAAACTACGCTAATAACTAGCTAATAAACTAACAAATAACGTAACTAACGATATGTCTACGACCTAACTTATGCTAGATAATATTTGGGGTGACCGACACTTCACTTATGGAATTTCCAAATCCTAACACCTTTAAATTCTTGTATGAATGTAATAACCTATTAAAACTAGTATAACTCGGGCTACGGGGTTCTGCTTCAGCCCCAGGACCAGGAAAACCGAAGCTTGCAACAATGAGAACGTTGTGGTAAATGCCTATGACGGCTTATGGGACTTTCGAGCCCCAAGACACTATATTTTTTGAGTTAATTACACTTTTATGTTTTTTATAAATTTGTTGGACTTTATTTTAGGCAAGGGTATGTAACTTTTACCTTTTAGGACCGTTTCAAGTTTTTTGGCCTATTTAATAATCGTATTGTGGTGCTAGAATAACCAGTTCTAAAATATATGAAAAGTCTAGTTATGGAAAGATCATGATTATCGGTATTCGTTGAATCAACGATAGTTAGAAGAATTTGTGTGAATCAACAGGTTTAGTTTGTAATTTATGTAGTATTTGGTCTTTATGCATTAAGGTTTTTAGCCTTTAATATAACAAATATAGTGTTATAACCATTGTTAGGGGCATAACACCAATCATTTTTTTAAAGATTTAGTCATTTATGAACGTGTTTTTTTCAATTACAGCCCTATAAGAGCCCCAAGGCCTAAGGCCAATCTTTTTTACCATTTATTTATCTCTATTAGTAAGCCCAATTTAGCATAACTTAGCCTAAAGCTCACCTCCAAGCCCACTACTATGAACTTTAATTATTTGTTAGGCATTGGTGGAGAGTCCTTATAAAGAGATATTGGTTTCATTGTGGCTCCTATGTGGGATTAGTTTTTCAATATTCCAACAATATCCTTGTTATAGTTTATGTTGTTATATCCTTGCCATCAATATGATCTATAAGTACGTGATACTCAACTCTTAAACGTGAAAACCTCTTCTAAGATGTTATTAAGTACTTATAGAAGGAAATCCTTACAAAATTATAGTAATATTTCGATGCTAGTAAAACGCCTTCTCAAATGTCATTGAACATGTTTTTAGCTATACATTTAGTGAGCGTTTTCAACGTTGTAATTTGTGTAGTATTTGGTGTTCATGCTTTAAGGTTTATGCTTTAATATTTCCAAATGTAGTGTTATAATCATTATAGGGACAATCACTTGTGTCTTACCTATACTATACTATTCCCCTAAAGAATGATCAATCACCCGTGTCTTACTTATACTATACTACAACGGTTAGGTACACTGCCTAAAAGAATTGTAAAACTCAGTGTGTTTTGCATAATCCGTATCAAGTTATTCGCATCGCTTCCAGGGAATACTCTCGGTTTCGATTCTATCTCGTTTAGGTCTACTCACTAGATTTCTATCAAGTGAGATTTTTTATTTTTTTCTTTTGTAGTGTTCTCATAGTCAATCTTTTCTTCGTGTAATTTGTTCGTAAAACTTGTCATTTTCCCATCATGGTGGATGATAATCTAAATGTCAGCACCAGGGTAAATCAACATCATGACATGCAAAAACACAACCAACGAATTCATATACTCGGTTCCATGAGCCATCACGAAAACCTGAGAGGTCATATAATCCATACACCAAAAAATATTATAACCCTTACTAAACTAGTAGGGGTTCTGTGTTGTCCCTTAGATGACCTCCATTGGTTGTGTTTTTGCATTAATTTACTCGGGTTTTTATAACCTTTGAAAATTTGAAAATACACGCTAAAAGGTATATTATCTCATTAAAATCATTTTTAGTGAAATATTATACCTTTTAGCGAGTATTTGAAATTTTATTATTTTTGGATAAATATCATAGCGTCACTATAGGCTTTAGAATATCTACCATTTCTTCTTAGGCAGTAAATGACTAACATCATTGCTATGAAATACTATCATTCAAAACTAAAATTGAAAAGCAAGCATACATAAAAAATATTATAACACAATTGACGTATTATTGACACACACACAATTTTTTTTTTAAATATGTTGACAAACTTACACACTACTTTTTGTAATTGACACAAAATTGACGTAGTATCGTGATACACATGGCTACTTACAAAAATATAGTACTATTTCGATGCTAGTAAAACGCCTTCTCAAATGTAATTGAACATGTTTTTAGCTATACATTTAGTGAGCATTTTCAAAGTTGTAATTTCTATAGTATTTAGTGTTTATGCTTTAAGGTTTATCCTTTAATATACCTAAATGTAGTGTTATAATCATTATAGGGACATAACATCAACCGTTTTTAAAAGTTTCAGTCATATATGAGCGTATTATACCATGTAATACTTGTATAAATGTAATAACCTATTAAAACTAGTATAACTCGGGCTACGGGGTTCCATTTCAGCCCCAGGACCAGGAAAATCAAAGCTTGCAACAATGAGAACGTTGTGGTAAATGCCTACGGCGGTTTATGGGACTTTTGAGCCCAAAACACTATATTTTTTTTAGTTAATTATGCTTTTATGTTTTTTTTTTTAAATTTGTTGGACTTTTTTTGGGCTAGGGTCTGGACCTTACCTTTTAGGCTCGTTTCAAGTTTCTTGGCCCATTTAATAATCATCTTGTGGTGTTAGAATAATCAATTCTAAAATATATGAAAAGTCTAGTTATAGAAAGATCATGATTATCGGTATTCGTTGAATCAACAATACTCATAAGAATTTGTGTGAATCAACATGTTCAATTTGTAATTTTTGCAGTATTTGGTGTTTCTGCTTTAAGGTTTTTGGACTTTAATATACCAAATGTAGTGTTATAATCAATGTTGGTGGGGCATTACACCAACCGTTTTAAAAAGATTAAGTCATTTGTGAACGTATTCTTTTCAATTAGAGCACAACAAGAGCCCCAATGCCTAAGGCCAGTCTTTTTGACCATTTATTTATCTCTATTAGTAAGCCCAATTTAGCATAATTTAGCCTAAAACCCATCTCTAAGCCCACTACTATGGACTTTAAGGGTGCGTTTGGCTTGTCGCTATGAATCACAATAGGTATGGGTGTTGGTATAGAGTGAAATGATAATGGAGGGTATGAAGAAACCACCCACACATACAGTATATGAGGAAACCTTCACATTTGGGTATCCTCATTCCATTGTGGTGGGCCCCATAACAACCAAACAACATTAATGACTTTCAAAGTTATAGACCCATACCCATACACCCCAACCAAACGGGCCCTAAATATTTGTTAGGCTTTGTTGGAGAGTCCTTATAAAGAGATATTGGTTTCATTGTGGCTCCTATGTGGGATTAGTTTTTCCATGTTTCAACAATATCCTTGTTATAGTTTATGTAGTTATGTCCTTAGCCATGACTATGATCTATAAGCACATGATACTAAACCCTTAAATGTGAAAACCTCTTCTAAGATGTTATTAAGTACTTATAGAATGAAAATCGTACAAAAATATAATAATATTTCGATGCTAGTAAAACGCCTTCTCAAATGTCATTGAACATGTTTTTAGCTATACATTTAGTGAGCGTTTTCAACGTTGTAATTTCTGTAGTATTTGGTGTTTATGCTTTAAGATTTAGCCTATAATATACCCAAATGTAGTGTTATAATCATTACAGGGATATAACATCAACCATTTTTTAAAGTTTCAGTCATATACGGGCATATTATACCTTTAAATACTTGTATAAATGTAATAACCTATTAAAACTAGCATAACTCGGGCTACGTGGTTCCGTTTCAACCCAAGGACCAGGAAAACCGAAGCTTGCAACAATGAGAACGTTGTGGTAAATGCCTATGACGGTTTATGGGACTTTCGAGCCCCAAAAACACTATATTTATTGAGTTAATTACACTTTTATGTTTTTTTTTAATAAATTTGATGGACTTTATTTTGGGCTAGGGTATGGACCTTTTACCTTTTAGGCATGTTTCAAGTTTCTTGTCCAATTTAATAATCGTATTATGGTACTAGAATAACCAGTTCTAAAATGTATGAAAAGTCTAGTTATGAAAAGATCCTGATTTTCGGTATTCGTTGAATCAACGATAGTTAGAAGAATTTGTGTGAATCAACCGGTTTAGTTTTTAATTTCTGTAGTATTTGGTCTTTATGCATTAAGGTTTTTAGCCTTTAATATAAGAAATATAGTGTTATAACCATTGTTGGGGCCATAACACCAATCGTTTTTAAAAGATTTAGTCATTTATGGCCTAAGGCCAATCTTATTGACCATTTATTTATCTCTATTAGTAAGCCCAATTTAGCATAACTTAGCCTAAAACCCACCTCCATGCCTACTACTATAGACTTTAATTATTTGTTAGACATTGGTGGAGAGTCCTTATAAAGAGATATTGGTTTCATTGTGGCTCCTATGTGGGATTACTTTTTCCATATTCCAACTATATCCTTGTTATATTTTATGTAGTTATATCCTTTCCATCAATATGATCTATAAGTACGTGATACTCAACTCTTAAACGTGAAAACCTCTTCTAAGATGTTATTAAGTACTTATAGAATGAAATCCTTACAAAAATATAGTAATATTTTGATGCTAGTAAAACGCCTTCTCAAATGTAGTGTTATAATCATTATAGGGACAACCACCTATGTCTTACCTATATTATACTATTCCCCTAGAGAAAGATCAATCACCCGTATCTTATCTATACTATACTACAATTAGGTACATTGTCTAGGAGAATTGTAAAACTTAGTGTGTTTTGTATAATCCGTATCAATATTTTTGCGCTGCTGCAAGGGAATACTCTAAGTTTCGATTCTATCTCATTTACATCTACTCACTAGATTTCTATAAAGTGAGATTTTTTATTTTTTCTTTTGTAGCTTTCTCATAGTCAATCTTTTCTTCGTGTTATTTGTTCGTAAAACTTTTCATTTGCCCATCATGGTGGATGATAATCCAAATGTTGGCACCAGGGTCAATCAACATCATGACATGCAAAAACACAACCAAAGAATTCATATACTCGGGTCCATTAGCCATCACGAAATCCCGAGAGGTCATATAATCCATACACCAAAAAATATTATAACCCTTACTAAACTAGTAGGGGTTATGTGTTGTCCCTTAGATGACTTCCATTGGTTGTGTTTTTGCATTAATTTTCTTGGGTTTTTATAATCTTTGAAAATTTGAAAATACACGCTAAAAGGTATATTATCTCATTAAAAACATTTTTTTGTGAAATATTATACCTTTTAGCGAGTATTTGAAATTTTAATATTTTTGGAGAAATATCATGGCGTCACTATAGGCTTTAGAATATCTATAATTTCTTCTTAGGCAGTAAATGACTAACATCCTTAGTATGAGATACTATCATTCAAAACTAAAATTGAAAAGCAAGCATACATAAAAAAATATTATAACACAATTGACGTATTATTGACACACACACGAATTTTTTTAAATATGTTGACAAACTTACACACTACTTTTTGTAATTAACACATAATTGACGTAGTATTGTGATACACATGGCTACTTACAAAAATATAGTACTATTTCGATGCTAGTAATACGCCTTCTCAAATGTCATCGAACATGTTTTTAGCTATACATTTAGTGAGCATTTTCAAAGTTGTAATTTCTATAGTATTTAGTGTTTATGCTTTAAGGTTTATCCTTTAATATACCTAAATGTAGTGTTATAGTCATTATATGGACATAACATCAACCGTTTTTAAAAGTTTCAGTCATATATGAGCGTATTATACCTTTAAATACTTGTATAAATGTAATAACCTATTAAAACTAGTATAACTCGGGCTACGGGGTTCCATTTCAGCCCAAGGACCAGGAAAATCGAAGCTTGCAACAATGAGAACGTTGTGGTAAATGCTTACGGCGAACTATGGGACTTTTGAGCCCAAAACACTATATTTTTTTGAGTTAATTACGCTTTTATGTTTTTTTTTTTAATTTGTTGGACTTTTTTTGGGCTAGGGTCTGGACCTTTTACCTTTTAGGCTCGTTTCAAGTTTCTTGGCCTATTTAATAATCATATTGTGGTGTTAGAATAATCAATTCTAAAATATATGAAAAGTCTAGTTATGGAAAGATCATGATTATCGGTATTCGTTGAATCAACGATACTCAGAAGAATTTGTGTGAATCAACATGTTCAATTTGTAATTTTTGCACTATTTGGTGTTTCTGCTTTAAGGTTTTTGGACTTTAATATACCAAATGTAGTGTTATAATCAATGTTGGTGGGGCATAACACCAACCGTTTTAAAAAGATTTAATCAAATTTGAACGTATTTTTTTCAATTAGAGCACAACAAGAGCCCCAATGCCTAAGGCCAGTCTTTTTGACCATTTATTTATCTCTATTAGTAAGCCAAATTTAGCATGAAAGAGACCTCATGGTTGTTAACTAGTGGTCGTCGCCGGTAAATAAGGCTTGTGGCCTTCTCGAACAACAAACCCCATATTTGACTAATTCAATAAATAGTTGATCAAATATTGAAGAGGGGTACCATATTTGATCTAGTGATGGCACCCATAAAGGAGGTTGGACTATACAAACAACATATACAGAGGTGTGTTATAATCACAATAGACGTATACTCAATCCGTTTGGTACCAAACAACATATATGATCGTATACGTCAAAATAACTGTTTGTATCCAACCTTATTTTTGCACGTGCAATAGACCAACCGTTTTTAAAACTATATTTAAGGATTGACTATACATCAATTGTTTGTCTAGAGTCTAGGGTCTATTGTGATCTACTTATACAAACAACAATGCTTATTTTTTGTATAGTCCAAACTCTTCCAAATGATACCCCCTCTTCAATATTTAACCTATCATTTATTGAATCAATCAAACACGGGGTTCGTTGTTCGAGAAGGCCACAAGCCTTATTTACCGGAGACGGCCACTAGTTCACAACCATGAGGTCTCTTTTACGATTCCAAAAACCGATTTCTGAGATCAGGGATATGAAAAATTTTGGTGCCCCACACTCCTCCCTATTCGCATTTGACGTTAGATCTAGTCCCGCAACCAGTTCTAAAATATATGAAAAGTTTAGTTATAGAAAGATCATGATTATCGGTATTCGTTGAATCAACGATAGTTAGAAGAATTTGTGTGAATCAGCAGGTTTAGTTTGTAATTTCAGTAGTATTTGGTCTTGCATTAAGGTTTTTAGCCTTTAATATAAGAAATATAGTGTTATAACAATTGTTGGGGCCATAACACCAATCGTTTTTAAAAGATTTAGTCATTTATGAGCGTTTTTTTCAATTACAGCCCTAGAAGAGCCCCAAGGCCTAAGGCCAATCTTTTTGACCATTTATTTATCTCTATTAGTAAGCCCAATTTAGCATAACTTAGCCTAAAGCTCACCTCCAAGCCCACTACTATGGACTTTAATTATTTGTTTGGCATTGGTGGAGAGTCCTTATAAAGAGATATTGGTTTAACTGTGGCTCCTACGTGGGACTAGTTTTTCCATATTCCAACAATATCCTTGTTATACTTTATGTAGTTATATGTCCTTGCCATCACTATGATCTATAAGTACGTGATACTCAACTCTTAAACGTGAAAACCTCTTCTAAGATGTTATTAAGTACTTATAGAATGAAATCCTTACAAAAATATAGTAATATTTCGATGCTAGTAAACGCCTTCTCAAATGTCATCAAACCTGTTTTTAGCTATACATTTAGTGAGCGTTTTCAACGTTGTAATTTCTGTAGTATTTGGTGTTTCTGCTTTAAGGTTTTGGCTTTAATATACCCAAATGTACTGTTATAATCATTATAGGGATATAACATCAACCTTTTTTTTAAAGTTTCAGTCATATACGAGTGTATAATACCTTTAAATATTTGCATAAATGTAATAACATATTAAAATAGTATAACTCGAGCTACGGGGTTCCGTTTCAGCCCAGGACCAGGAAAACCAAAGCTTGCAACAATGAAAACGTTGTTGTAAATGCCTATGGCGGTTTATGGGACTTTCGAGCCCCAAAACACAATATTTTTTTGAGTTAATTACATTTTTTTTTAAGTTTGCTAAATTTTAATTTGGTCTAGGGTCCAGACCTTTTACCTTTAGGCCCGTTTCAAGTTTTTTTTGCCCTATTTAATAATCATATTGTGGTGCTAGAATAATCAGTTCTAAAATATATGAAAAGTCTAGTTATTGAAAGATCCTAATTATCGATATTTGTTGAATCACTGATAGTTAGAAGAATTCGTGTGAACCAACAATTTCAATTTGTAATTTCTGTAGTATTTGGTGTTTATGCTTTAGAGTTTTTAGCCTTTAATATACCAAATGTAGTTTTATAATCATTGGTGGGGGACCCATTTATTTATCTCTATTAGTAAGCCCAATTTAGCATAAAACCCACCCCAAGCCCATTACTATGGTCTTTAATTATTTGTTAGGTATTGGTGGAGAGTCCTTTTAAAGAGATATCGGTTTCATTGTGGCTCCTACGTGGGATTAGTTTTTCCATGTTCCAACAATATCTTTATTATAGTTTATGTATTATATCCTTGCCATCACTATGATCTATAAGTACGTGATACTCAACTCTTAAACGTGAAAACCTCTTCTAAGACGTTATTAAGTAATTATAGAATGAAAATCTTACAAAAATATAGTAATATTTCGATGCTAGTAAAACGCTTTCTAAAATGTCATTGAACATGTTTTTAGCTATACTTTTAGTGAGCGTTTTCAACGTTGTAATTTCTGTAGTATTTTGTGTTAATGCTTTAAGGTTTAACCTTTAATATACTTAAATGTAGTGTTATAATCATTATAGGTACATAACATCAACCGTTTTTAAAAGTTTCAGTCATATACGAGCGTATTATATCTTTAAATACTTGTATAAATGTAATAACCTATTAAAACCAGTATAACTTGGGCTACGGGGTTCCGTTTCAGCCCCAGGACCAGGGAAACCGAAGCTTGCAACAATGAGAATGTTGTGGTAAATGCCTACGGCTGTTTATGGGAATTTCGAGCCCCAAAACACTATATTTTTTTGAGTTAATTACGCTTTTACATTTTTATAAAACTTGTTGGACTTTATTTTGGTCTAGGGTCCGGATATTTTACCTTTTAGGCCCGTTTCAAGTTTCTTAGCCTATTTAATAATCGTATTGTGGTGCTAGAAAAATCAGTTCTAAAATATATGAAAAGTCTAGTTATGGAAAGATCCTGATTATCGGTATTCGTTGAATCAACGATAGTTAGAAGAATTCGTGAGAATCAACATGTTGAATTTGTAATTTTTGTAGTATTTGGTGTTTATGCCTTAAGGTTTTTAGCATTTAATATACCAAATGTAGTGTTATATTCATTGTTGGTGGTGGTGGGGGGGGGGGGGGGCATAACACCAACTGTTTTAAAAAGATTTAGTCATTTATGAACGTATTGTTTTCAATTATTTATGAATGTAGTGTTATATTCATTGTTGGTGGGGGGGGGGGGGGGGGGTATAACACCAACTGTTTTAAAAGTATACTTCCATCTCATCTCATACCTATCTCATATTTGCCTCTTCCCTTTTGTCTTCCTCACACACACACGTACTCCCTCTCCCACACCAATATACTTCCATCTCATCTCATACCTATCTCATATAACACCAACTGTTTTAAAAAGATTTAGTCATTTATGAACGTATTGTTTTCAATTATTGCCCAACAAGAGCCCTAAGGCCAGTCTTTTTGACCATTTATTTATCTCTATAGTAAGCCCAATTTAGCATAATTTAGCCTAAAACTCACCTCCAAGCCCACTGCTATGGACTTTAATTATTTGTTAGGCATTGGTGGAGAGTCCTTATAAATAGATATTGGTTTAATTGTGGCTCCTATGTGGGATTAGTTTCTCCATGTTCCAACAATATCCTTGTTATAGTTTATGTAGTTATATCCTTGCCATCACTATGATCTATAAGTATATGATGCTCACCCTTAAACGTGAAAACCTCTTCTATGATGTTATTAAGTACTTATAGAATTAAAATCTTACAAAAATATAGTAATATTTCGATGTTAGTAAAACGCTTTCTCAAATGTCATTGAACATGTTTTTAGCTATACATTTAGTGAGCGTTTTCAACGTTGTAACTTTTATAGTATTTGATGTTTATGCTTTAAGGTTTAGCCTTTAATATACCAAAATATAGTGTTACAATCATTATAGGGACATAACATCAACTCTTTTTAAAAGTTTCAGTCATATACGAGCGTTTTTATACTTTTAAATAGTTGTATAAATGTAATATCCTATTAAAACTAGTGTAACTTAGGCTACAGGGTTCCATTTCAGCCCCAGAATCAGGAAAACCGAACCTTGCAACAATGGGAACGTTGTGGTAAATGCCTACGGCGGTTTTTGGGACTTTTGAGCCCCAAAATACTATATTTTTTGAGTTAATTACGCTCTTAATTTTTTTTTTTTTTTTTTTTTTTTTTTTTTTTTTTTTTTTTTTGGACTTTATTTTGGGCTACGGTCCGGACCTTTTACCTTTTAGGACCGTTTCAAGTTTCTTGGCCTATCTAGTAATCGTATTGTGGTGCTAGAATAATCAGTTCTAAAATATATGAAAAGTCTAGTTATGGAAAGATCCAGTTTATCGGTATTCGTTGAACCAACGATAGTTAGAAGAATTCATGTGAATCAAGAGGTTCAATTTGTAATTTTTGTAGTATTTGGTGTTTATGCTTTAAGGTTTTTAGCCTTTAATATACCAAATGTAGTGTTATAATCATTTGTGAACGTATTTTTTTTTCATTTAGAGCCCAACAAGAGCCCCAAGGCCTAAGGCTAGTCTTTTTGACTATATATTTATCTATATTAGTAAGTCCAATTTAGCATAATTTAGCCTAAAACCCACCTCCAAGCCCACTACTATGCACTTTACTTATTTGTTAGGCATTGGTGGAGAGTCCTTATGAAGAGTTATTGGTTTCATTGTGGCTCCTATGTGGGATTAGTTTTTCCGTGTTCCAACAATATTCTTGTTATAGTTTATGTAGTTATATCCTTAACCATCACTATGATCTATAAGTACGTGATACTAAACCCTTAAACATGAAAACCTCTTCTAAGATGTTATTAAGTACTTATAGAATGAAATCGTACAAATAGTAAAACGCTTTCTAAAATGTCATTGAACATGTTTTTAGCTACACATTTAGTGAGCGTTTTCAACGTTGTAATTTATGTAGTATTTGGTGTTTATGCTTTAATGTTTAGCCTTTAATATATCCAAATGTATTGTTATATTCATTATAGGGACATAACATCAACCGTTTTTAAAAATTTCAATCATATACGAGCGTATTATACTTTTAAATACTTGTATAAGAGGCAATGATATGCGAGGAAGCAAGGCGACCCAAAGTTTATAGTCGAAATAATATTTTATATAAATATGAAGAAAAACAAAGACACTTTTATAAGTATTCATGAATAGTGACATTTTTTACATAAAACGAGCGGGTGATTCCGCGCGTTGCTGCGAAAGTGTTGTGACCCAGTTATATTTTTATGTAGTGGTCCTTTAAAGTTTAATTATGGTACATCGTTAGTCCTTGAAGGACCTAGTTTGCAAAGACAATTAAACCTTAGGGACTATTTTCGTTAAATGGCTATACATACTAATTAATGCTACAAAGGACTTAGTTTGCAAGGGACACTTAAACCTTAAGGACTATTTTTGTCAAATTGCTATAGATAATAATTAATGCTAGAAACTTACAAAGGACTTAGTTTGCAAGGATAACTAAACCTTAGAGACTATTTTTGCCATTTTGATATAGATAGCAATTAATGTTAGGGGTGTTACTGTAGCAGCAACTTTCTATCCATCTTTAGTATATATGATAATTTCTCATTTAGCCATTACCTCGTTATCAATTTTCAGCAAAGCTTTCAAAAACCCGAAGACGACCATGTTGCTAACATGAATACGATATCATCTAAGGCTGATCACGGTCTGAATGCCAGACCGGACCGAACCAAAAACTGATTTGGCCAGGTTCGGTCCAGGTCCGGTCCTGTCAAAAAAATAATAGCTGGATTTTCGTAAAACCCGAACTAAAAACCAAATATAAGAAAAAAAGTAAACCAACAACCGGACCAAAATATATTCTGTTAGTCCAGTTTCCGAGTTCGGTCTGATCCGCGATCTGTTATGCTCGGTCCTAAGGGGGTGACAGTCATGCCACCATACCTAATCACCCACCAATAATATCCTTCTATCTCATCTCATACCTATCTCATATCTAACCATAGTCTTTTAGTGACAAGCATGCCTAACCCATACCTCATCTAATTTTATTTTTATTTGTCTCTTTCCTTTTTTGTTCCTCACACACACGTGCTCCCTCTCCCACACCAATTCGAGAAAATATACCGATTTCATCTACACCCACACCACACCGATTTGATAGCATTGGTGTTACTGATCGGTATCAACCAAGCCGAAGCCCACCCCGAACCCATTGCGAGTCCCCTAATACCATCACCGCCAAAGACTCAAAAATTCTTTTACTAACCGGGCCCACAAACCCAAAAAAAAAGCCACCTATAAAAACAAATTCCTTGCTCACCACGCATAGATTCACATCATCACATCAAACCCTAACCCTAAAACTTTTTTTTTCCAATGGATCCATTACTATCATCATCAAATGTAATAATAGAAAAACAATCATCAATGGAGAAGCTGTTTCCACCAGGGTTCAGGTTCCATCCGACAGATGAAGAACTTGTTTTGTATTGGTTGAAGAGGAAGATTTGTGGGAGATCCTTAAAGATTGATATTATTGGTGATCTTGATGTTTATAAGTGGGACCCAGATGATTTTCCTGGTAATTTTTTGTTTTTTTTTTACCCTGATCTTTTTTTTACTGTTTATTATTTACTGATTGCTTTAGTTGTATAAAAATGTCCCATCTAGGATTAGTGAATCGTGAAAAAAATTTATTCTTTTTTACTGGTAAATTTTTGTTTTTTTTACCCTGATCTTTTTTTACTGTGTTGATTTAATTGTCTCTGGGTTGTTTATTGTAATAGTTATAAAAAAAGACATTTTTAGGTGTATAAAAAAGGACCCATCTTGGATTAGTCGGGAAACCATAAAAAAAAGAAAAAGAAAATTTGATTGTATTTTTTACTGTCTGTTATTTACTGATTGCTTTAATTGTTTCAGTTACTGGGTTTGTTTGATTGCTTATTTGGTATTGTTTGTGGAAAAATTGTTTTAATTGTTTTATTTTTATTAAGGGGGTGTTTGTTTAAGCTTATTCATGGGCTTATGAACTTCTATGTTTTTGATTTATATTTTACAAGCTCAATTTTTTCGGCTCTTTTTGAAAGTCGTGGGCTTATATAAGTTTGTTATGACATAATAAACTTATATAAGCTCATAAATCCCCAAATAAGCCAAGAAAATGAGGCTTATGAAACTTAAGCCGGAAACGTATAAGCTTATAAGCCCATAAATAAGCTTAAACAAACACCCCCTAAAAGAACGTATTTTTATAAGAATTGGTGTTTAAATGTGAGTTATGTTCCTTTATGTGTTTTTGTGTATTGGACTAAAAATGGATGAGCTATTTTTGTGATTATTATGTTTAAATGGTTTGGTTTTTTTTGGTTAAAGTTTTATGGTTCGGTTTTAGACCAATGTTTTAGTTTTGGAAATAAAATATTGAGGGGTGTTTGGTAAAGTGTAATAGGTTCTAAAATAATTTCTGGGATATACATTCAATAAGCTATAATAGTGTTTTTTAATCTACAATAAGCTATTAAGCTCACCATATAAGCTTACCCAAACATCCCCTGATTTGGGAAGTTTAAGTTTTTCTTTATGTCCGAGATTCATTAAATTTAGCTATATTAGTTTGTGCATTGTAGTTATTATCATCGTATATATGCAATTTGCTTGTAAGTTAACTGTTAACCTTCTGAAAACTAAAAACATTGTCTTTTGACGAAACAGTCAACGCTTTTGATCACATGTAATGCTCTGTATTGTATTTGTAATCGTTTTTGAACTCATTTGCAAGAAAATGCACTTTTTGAATTTTGAACACTAGTAAGTATTGACTTTTTTGTTTCTGCAACTTGCCGAATGTGGTTTTTGACAACGTATTGAATGAGAGTTTGGCAAATATATCCGACATTGTTGGGATATAGTATTCAAATCGAGTTGGGATTTAAGGTATTTTTAGTCTGTTGAATACAGTTCAAGGCATGGTTAAACCGAAGGTTGAAAGATGGTAATTTTTTTTATTATTATATATTTTTTTTCAACAAGTAGAATGATCGTTTTGAAACTGTAATCCATGTGACGAGACTTTGTTTGATAATAAAATCAATATTTTTGGTTTCTTGATCTTTTGAAATGCCGTTGTTCATTTAAGTCTTAATTTCTTATGCTATTGTCGTTCAAAGAATCCTGTCTGATGAAACATTACTTAGAGTAAAAGATTAATTTGTTTATGTACGTAAGGGCTCAGGAGTGTTTCTGTTCGTGTGCATACTTGTTTATTTGTTAGATATCTGTACCTCAAAACACATTGTGTTGATATGCTCTTATATGGCCCCATACTTAAGGGGTTGTATGTCTGCGCGTATAATGATTCTTTTGAACAGCTTTAGTTTTATTACTAGCTCTCTGTTGTCTGTGTGTATCATGATATGTTCCGGTGATCATTGTGTACCTGTCTTTATGTATCTTATAAATATTAGATTAAGCTTTATTTTGCTGGTTTTTGTCTGTTTGGATATTAAATGTCGTCTTACTTGAGCATTAGCTGTTTATATCTTTCTGTAGTAAAATTGAATCAATGCTAACGAATGTTTTTTTAAAATCTGGTTTATAGGTCTAGCTAAGTGGAAGACCGGTGACAGGCAATGGTTCTTTTTTAGCCCCAGGGATAGAAGGTATCCAAGCGGAGCAAGAGCTAACAGGGCAACTATGCATGGCTACTGGAAGGCAACTGGAAAAGACCGTATTATTACTTGCAACTCACGCACAGTTGGGTCAAAGAAAACTCTCATATATTACCTAGGCCGTGCACCCTCTGGTGAACGCACGGATTGGGTGATGCATGAGTATACTCTCAATGAGGAGGAGCTTAGGAGATGCAATTATGTAAAAAATTACTACAATGTGTGCAAGTTTTTTAAGAAAAGCGGGGCCGGTCCAAAGAATGGCGAGCAGTATGGTGCTCCCTTTGTTGAAGAAGAATGGGCTGACGATGATGGACATGTAAACATTGATGCGCTTTTGGTGCAGAACACTAGCACGTTTCTGAATGAGCCTAACCCAACAAGTGCCATCACAGCTGAGCCAGCAATTGTTCCACCAATGGCTCAGATTAATCCGGTCAACGGTGAGAGTTTTGATCAGAGGGTAGCAAATGAACCGTTTGTGGAGGAGCAGCAGCCTTTCGCTGTGAATGAAGATTTTCTCGAATTAGATGATCTAATCAGTCCACAACCTGCTCTCCTTAACTCTGAACAACCCGTAGTGGATGATCTACCATTTGATAATGTGGACGAGTTTTGTGCATTTGATTTTTGTAATGATCCAACCACACTCAACGAGACAAATCCAGTTATAAGTCAACACATTCAGCATCCGTCCTATGCAACTAATCTTGTATATGGAATGGAAAATTCTGATTTTCGTTCATATTATAACACCAACATTGAAACGGATCACAGCAGCCTGATAACTGACCAAAGCAACCGTAACCTCACAGATCCACAGGCATCTGAACACCCCTTCTCCGCTCCCTCAGGTACTGATTTGCTACTATATCTGAA
This sequence comes from Chrysanthemum seticuspe, assembly GCA_019973895.1. NCBI lineage: Eukaryota > Viridiplantae > Streptophyta > Magnoliopsida > Asterales > Asteraceae > Chrysanthemum > Chrysanthemum seticuspe. The sequence goes on along the minus strand of BPTQ01000004.1, from coordinate 6,648,012 downwards.
CGTGACACATTTTGACAAATGGGGTTTGTAATTAGTTATTGACATGTAAAAAAGTAAAAAATATGAGTCGTATGTAGGATGATGTTTACATTTAAGGTAACATTTGGTCAGGCTCTTGATCTTGATCAGATGTGAATATGGTCAGAACTCTTGAGCCAAAACTGTCGAGATCTTCATTGATCTTAGTGTGGTACCCTGAAATCGTTAGCTAATAGACGAGTAATTTTATGTTGATTTTTCTAGGTGTGATAACAAACAATGGAGAAGGTTATGGTGGTTCGGGTTCTTTGTTTTCTTCTGCTCTATGGGATTATGTTGAGTCGGTACCAACGAGTCCAGCTTTTGCTTTGGAGAGCAGTGCTCTTGTGAATAAGGTGTTTGAACAGATGCCGTGTAGCTTAAATAGGGTCAGCAATACTAAAAATGGTGCTAGGAGGGTTAAGCGATCATCAAGATCGAGCAGTATGGGTATCCTCTATTTTTCAGTTCTTGGAGTGTTGTTTGCTATATTATGTGTATTATTAGGTACATCTATCGAGTTACTGGGTAGAAGTATATTATGATGACTCTGTAGGATTTATGAAATATTATCATATCTTGTGAAAACCAAGAGATTTTCATCTTCCTGTGCAACATGCTGGTCTTTAAGGTCTGTTGTATTCATGTTGGGCTGGTCACCAGATTGGTTGCATTCAGGTTTTCGGATTTTTTTTTTCTTCAATGAGAGCCTAGTTTGGTTTTTGGTTTGGACTAGATTAAAAGCTGAAGTTCATTTTTGTATTTTTTTTCTTTCTTTCTGGGAAGTGTCGAGATAGGATCACAAAGACCTGTTTGGAGCTGTACTTAAAGGGTTGTGACTTATAAATGACGAAAGTCGGTTCAAGTGTCACATTGAGAACTAATATGACCTTACTAGTTATGTTCGAATGTTGTTAATCATGAGACCATCACGGCAAAACTATCTAGATATACAGGTCAGTCAGAAGAGGATGCTTGTCAAGCGAAATTGCACGGGAAAAGGTTACCAAACGATTGGGATAAACTGATAAAGTTATGGTTGCTTGAATTTTGCTCTCCTAGCATATGTCATCGACGCGTGGTCGTTGGTTCTCCAAATCTAATGTTGCAGCATACTCTTGATCGTACCAAGATCAACAAATTGTATCAGCATTTTTTCTGAGAAAAATCAAAAAGTTTTACATTATGATTATCTTTGTCACGATCAAACAAAGTAAAGATTGAGAGTGAACTTTTAATATTATCTTTCTTTTCCGTTATCAGATTTTCGTATCTACTAGAACTATATCTAACACGTTAACCACGAACACGACACTTGCTCGTGTTCATATTCTCCATCATCTCATTGAACTGGAGGTGGTGATGGTGAGTTTGTATGTGTGGGTATGTTTTGGGTTATGTTATTGTTTAAGTGAGATATACAAGTAATGGCAAGGTACACGATGATCATTACAAGAGTAAAGATGATGAGAAGGTTGTATAAATAGTTGGATGACATGACAACGACATAAAAGTGGCAATGATATGAAGGGATATCTCGTGGATTTCAGTGGCCCCGTGCCATTACCACAAAGAGGCTCAAACACACATAATATACATACGTATAAGTAGTGCATGAATTAATTAAGCTCGAGTATCAAATTGTGTTTATATATATAATAGAAATGCATGAAATTTGGTGGCCCTCGTCAAAACGGTGGCCCTGTGCAATCGCACCTCTTGCACTCCCCTAAAGCCGACCATAATGATATGTACTCGAATTCCTTGAGATAGATCGAGAAAAATTGATTTTAATTGATTCTAACTCATAAAACTTTAAAACAATTAAAAAATTATAGAAAATGGAACTATAAATTTTGAACAACAAAAGGCGAGTATTCAAGTTCAACCATAGGTTTTTTATCACCGCCAAAATTGGCATATCGGGGGCGAAAAAAAAAAAAAAAAAACGGATTAGTCCTTTTACATTTAGGCATTATTTTTTATTTATTATTATTTTATTTTATTTTTTTCAGAAAAGAATTAAGAAATATTGATGGTACATTCAAGCTATCTTAACGTTGTGTTTTCGACTTTAATTTTGAAAAGAAAAAGAAACTGTTAAGAACTTGTGTTCTTCAATTCCTTTTAAGAAAGGAAAAGAAAGTAACTGAGGGGGCCGTTTGGTTGGGGCAATTTGGAGGATATTGGGGGCATTTGCATTTTAATTTCCCTCAAATGTCCCGTTTGGTAACTTAAATGTAGGCATTTGAAGTAATTTACAATTCCCCGAATTGCCAAAATGAAGAGAATCAAAATGCCTTCAAAAAGTGAGAAATTTTAATTTACTTGAAAAAAAAAATTTATAAACTTTTTTTCTTATTGTTTTTTTATAAACTTTTAAATAAAATATTTATGAATTTTTTTTTATAAACTTTTTTTATAAATTTTTTATAAACTTTTTTTATAAATTTTTTTATAAATCTTTTATAAACTTTTTTTATAAATTTTTATAAACTTTTTTTTTATAATTTTTTTTATAAATTTCTTATAATTTTTTTTTATAAATTTTTATAAACTTTTTTTTTTTATAATTTTTTTTATAAATTTCTTATAAAATTTTTATAAACTTTTTTTATAAATTTTCTATAAACTTTTTTCATAAATTATTTATAAACTTTTTTTTATAAATTTTTTATAAACTTTTTTTTTATAATTTTTTTTTATAAACTTTTTTTATAAACTTTTAAGTAGAATATTTATGAAATTTATATTGAAAAAAATAAAAAAATATTTATAAATTTCTGTCAACCAAACATGCGAAGGTATTTTAAATTCCGGAATTTTAAATTCTCAAGAATTTAAATTTTCTAGAATTTCAAATTCCGGAATTTCAAATTACCCCAACCAAACGCCTCCTGAGAGAATTTGAAGGGAAAACTAAGCCTAAAATTTTTGGGAATTGATACTGATATTATATTTTTTTATGCATGCACTTTAATTTGTGTACAATAGTGTAATCCCAAAAGTTTTCTTCCCAAAATGAACTTAAATAAATGTAAACTAAAGTTTAACATTGGACCTTAGCTTTTAAACTTTAAAAAACTTATAAATATATTAACTATTTTCATTTTTATTTTTTTCAAACTTAATATCACAAAGTTTAATTTAATCTTCTTTTAATTTATTTTTATATTTCAACTCAAAAACACAATTTTTTCACTCTTATTTTTTCTAATTTTCTTTTCTCCTTTTCCCACTCTATTCTTTAATAAAAAACTTAACAACACATTATTAAAGAGATAGTACTTAGGGCCTGTTTGGCTAAGCTTATTTATCATAAGCCGATTTGGGCTTATTTTTGATAAAGCTCCGATTTTGTGGCTTATTTTAGGACTTTTCGGCTTATATAAGTTTATTATGATATGATAAAATTATAAAAGCCGTCAAGTCTCAAAATAAGCCGTAAAATTGAGGCTTACAAAAAATAAGCCCAAATTTCAAGTTTTACGGTTTTTTTTTAGACTTGTCGGCTTTTATAAGTTTATGATTTTATGATAAACTTATAAAAGCCGACAAGTCTCAAAATAAGCCACAAAATCAGAGCTTATAAAAAATAAGCCTAAATCAGCTTATGATAAATAAGCTTAACCCAACATGCCCTTAATTTGGGATACCAAAAGTCCAAAAGCAAAAGAAGCAAGCTGGGCCCAATGGAGGTTTACTAGCCCACACCACATAAACCTCAGCTCTGCTCCTCTCACTGTACCACCCTCCTCCTCCTCTGAACAACAACATCCACGGTGAACACTCATTTCCGGTAAGCAAAACAATATCACCTTCATTTACTTATATCTCATTTTTATTTTCTTTACTTTCCTTTCTTCATGTTTTATTAGACACCTAGGTAGGGGTGTTTGTTTACCTTATTTCGTTTCGCCTTATATTTCATAAGCCTCAATTTCTCTCTTATATATTTGGGCAAATGATTGAAAAAAGTATCATAATTGCCACTATTTTTTTTTTTTTTGTAGCGAACAAATTTTTTTTTGCTTTTGTGAGTACTTTTCTTTCAAATTTATCCTCTTTTTTTTGGTATTTTGTGAAAATTTTGGATATTTTTGCCCCTCTTAGCTAATAGAATTTTTTTTTCCCGAAGGGCAAAAATGTCACATAGTACCCTAAAAATGATGAATTTGAAAGAAGAGTACCCACAAAAACAAAAAAATTTGTTCGCTACCCACAAAAAGAAATGGTGGCAAGGATGATACTTTTTTCAATAATTTGCCCTATATATTTTGAGCCTTGTATAATCTTATTGCTCCAATATAACCAACTTATATATAAGCCTAAAAATCTCAATGTTTAAGCTTATATGTGGCTTATGAGCTTACTTGTGTTTTGGCTTATATTTCATAAGTCCCAATTTTTCGGCTTATTTTGAGACTTGTGAGCTTATTATATAAGTTTATTATAGAGTTAGGACACTTAAAATAAAAAGGGATAAGAAGAACTATAACCGCAAATCCGAGATGCACCGACCTAAATTAGATGCATCCCTATAATCTTAGATACACCGTAGTGTGTTTTCTAGCTTTTAATCAGATGCATATACGTATATTAGATGCATTTCATGACTTCTCTTGTTTTTTGTTCCTCTGCACGTGCCAAAATCATGAAAATCAATTTGCACCATCTATACAATCAAATTAACTTTCAAAACTCAAGATGTTGCATCTCAAATGCGTGGTTTTGGTCATTTCTCACCACTTCTTATTTTAATTTACTTCTCACTGGATCCCTACTCGTTTATTATAATATGATAAACTTATATAAGCCCAAAAGTCTTAAAATAAGCCAGAAAATTAAGGCTTATGAAATATAAGCCGAAATTAAATAAGCTCATAAGCCCACATATAAGCTTAAACAAATACCTCCTTATGAAATATAAGCCAAAATCAAATAAGCTCATAAGCCCATATATAAGCTTATACATTCTATGCATAATCTTCTAGGATATAATAAAGTCTCATGTACCAATTATGTGCGCAGTAATTCTTATAAAAAAAAATGTGACAAATTCATACTATATAAGTATTCTTTTTTTCTTTGTTTTTTTGTAGTAATTATGCCCCCCGCTTTCGCACTCGAGCCGTTGCTCAAAAAATGCCTCAATTTATCCCACATTAAACAGCTCCAAGCTCACCTTATCGCCACGGGCCTTTTCGACCTTTACCCGTTTACCCGCGCCAAATTTCTAGACTTTTGCGCGGTTTCCCCGTCCGGAAGCACCCTCTACGCCCGTCAAATGTTTAGCAGTATTGAGTTTCCAGTCACCAATGACTGGAATGCCGTCATTCGTGGTTTAGCACAGAGTGATACACCACTAGACGCTGTGACGCTTTATAGCCAGGGGTTGCGTGTGCTGAGATGTAAGGCGGATGCATTGACGTGTTCTTTTGCTTTGAAAGCGTGTGCGCGAGCGTTGGCGTGTAATGAGGCGATGCAAGTGCATTCTCAAGTGGTGAGGCACGGGTTTGTTGGAGATGTGTTGCTGCAGACGACTTTGTTGGATGTTTACGCCAAATGTGGTGAGTTGGATAATGCGTGTAAGATGTTTGATGAGATGGGTTTGAGAGACGTGACGTGTTGGAATGCGATTATTGCGGGGTTGGCTCAAGGGAATAGACCGGATGAAGCGTTGAAGTTTTTTAAAGAGATGAGGGGTGTCGGGTTTAAGCCGAATGGGATCACGGTTCTTGGTGCTTTGTCTGCGTGTGCTCAGTTGGGTGCGGTGCAAGAAGGCGAGAAAGTTTATAGTTACATAAGGGATCAGAATCTCGACATGAATGAGCAAGTTTGTAATGTGGTAATAGATATGTTTGGGAAATGCGGGTATGTTGGAAAAGCTTATCAGGTTTTTAACGACATGAGGTGTCGAAAGACTATTGTTACTTGGAACACGATGATCATGGTTTTGGGGACGAATGGTGATGGTGTTGAAGCACTAAAACTTTTCGAGAGAATGAGTAAAGAAGGATTCAGACCTGATAACGTTAGTTATTTGGCTGTTTTATGTGCTTGTAATCACGTGGGTATGGTAGATGAAGGGGTTAAGCTGTTTGAAACTATGATTAAAGTTGGGTCGGTGATTCCTAATATTAAGCACTATGGTACTATGGTTGATCTGTTGGGGAGAGCGGGTCGGTTAAAGGAGGCATATGATATTATCAATTCGATACCTATAGAGCCTGACATTGTTCTATGGCAGACATTGTTAGGTGCTTGTAAGACGTATGGGAATGTAGAAATGGCAGAAAAGGCATCAAGAAAGCTTGTGGAGATGGGTTCGAGTAGTGATGGCGACTTTGTATTATTATCAAACATTTATGCAGCTCAACATAGGTGGAAAGACGTGGGTCGTGTGAGGGACAATATGAAGATTAAGGAAGTTAAAAAGGTGCCCGGTTTTAGCTACATTGATGTGAATGGCGTGATACACAAGTTTGTAAATGGAGATCAGACCCATTCGAATCTGCAGGAAATATATAGGAAGCTTGAGGAGATCATGAGTAGGATTATGGAACACGGGTATGTTCCTGAGACGGATTACGTGTTGCATGATATAGGATTGGAAGAGAAAGAGAACGCTTTGAGTTATCATAGTGAGAAATTGGCTGTGGCTTTTGGGTTGCTCAGTATTAATGATGAAAATACAGCAATACGCGTGAACAAAAATCTTCGAATATGTGGGGATTGTCATGAGGTGATGAAGCTTGTTTCGAAGGCTTACAAGCGAGAGATCATTGTGAGGGATCGGACTCGGTTTCATAGGTTTAAAGACGGGCTGTGTTCTTGTAAAGATTATTGGTGAATTTCATTTGTTAGTTGGTCATTTTACAAATTTTGACAGTTATTACAAAGGGCCATATGAATAATTTCAGTGGTTTGATATGGGCTAAAAAACTATCTGTATTTGAGAACGGGTCATATTAGTTTGGTCATCGTGGCTTCTACATCAGTGCCTCAACATTATTTTCTTTGTTAAACATTGTCTTCTTCTTTCCACTGCTCTTATCGTCTCGTCAAATTACAGATTCTCTTCCTTAATATTTCCTCTGAACAAATAATTCTTCGGAATCAATTTATGCTCAAATCCTCTCATCTAATAATCAGGTATTATGTTAATCTGCTGATTTTTTTAAAATGTTGTTTAGGGTGCATATTGTAATCGAGTCGATAGAAGTATAGGGCCCAACACGAAAATACACATTTATAGATGATCAATATGGAATAGTTGTATTATATGAAACAAAGCTGAACATTTCGATTTATCTGCAGGCTGGACAGTTTGTGATTGTGGATGGCGTGACTGAAGCAAGATGAGCTAAAGTACAAGTACGTAACAGGTTAAAAATACATCTGTCTCTTCAATATCTTTATGTTCTATATGGTCTATCTATTGGGTATTGTCTCTTTTTACGGAATTCACCTGAAAGCACAACTTTTTATGCAGAATGGCGAAAATGGAACCGGATCCCCGCTGCATACACGCCCAAGTCATCAAAACCAACACCGCGGGCCCCACCGAGTACCGGTTCCAGCTCAACAATCTTATGAACCACTACTTCAAATCTCACCTCATCCCGGAAGCCGTCAGTCTCTTCCAACATATCCCTTCACCCAATGTTGTGTCATGGACGTCCCTCATCTCTGGCCACTCCAATACTCTTCCAGCCCTCACCCACTTCGTCTCAATGCTCCGTCACCCCACCCAACCCAACCAACGCACCTTAGCAATTGTTCTAAAAACCTGTGCTTTTCTCTCTTCACTAACCTTTGGGCTCCAAGTTCACGCCCTCGCTATCAAACTATCCCTTGCTACTGAACCCTTTACAGCCTCTGGCCTCGTGCATTTTTATGCTAAGACTCAGCTCCCAAACAACGCCAAGAAGGTTTTTGATGAAATGCCTGAAAAAGATGCAGTTTGTTTTTCTTCTGTTATCGTTGGTCTTGCCCAAAACTCAAAACCTGTTGATGCTTTGTCTTACTTTGCTGAGATGAGAGCTTCTGGTTTTGGGTCAACTGACTATAGCGTATCTGCTGCTTTACGTGCCTCTGCTGAACTAGCAGCTTTAGAACAATGTCGGTTAATTCATGCACATTCGGCTGTTAACGGGCTTAATTTGAATACGATAGTGGGGACAGCACTCATAGATGGGTACGGGAAATGTGGGATGGTAAATGAGGCACGGTCGGTGTTCAATTCACTTGTATCAATTATGAATCTTGTAGGATGGAACGCGCTAATGTCGAGCTATGCACAACAAGGGGACAAAGATTCAGTTGTGGAATTATTTTCATTAATAGAGCATCGAGGTCTTGCACCTGATGGATATACTTTTTTATCAATCATGACAGCTTTTTGCAATGCGGGTTTTGCAGCTGAAACCGAACAATGGTTTAAAAGAATGGAACTAGAGTACAAATCAGAACCATGGATCGAGCATTACACATGTTTAGTTGGTGCTTTGGGTCGATCAGGTAGGCTAGAGGAAGCAAAAAACATTGCTTTAACAATGCCAAATTATAAACCCGATGCTGCAATGTGGCGAGCTTTGTTATCAACCAGTGCACATCATGGTAGCATCGAAATGGTCAGAGAAATGAGTCAAAGGTTGCAAGAACTCGATCCGCAAGACGATTCCGCTTATGTGATTGCTGCAAATGCTTTCTCTGGTTCTGGTCGGTTAGATGAAGTACAAGATATAAGGAGATTGATGAGAGATAGGAGGGTACAAAAGGAAGGTGGTTTAAGCTGGATAGAAGTTTGTGGGCAAGTTCACGTCTTTTTAGCAGGAGACCGTCGTCACGAAGATACGGAAAAAATCTACACAAAGTTATCCGAGTTACAGGAGAAGATACTAAAATTAGGATATGTGCCGGTTTATGATCAAATGATGCATGAAGTAGGGAAAGGGGAAAAGATGGAAGCACTTTGGTATCACAGTGAGAAATTGGCATTGGCGTTTGGATTGGTTGTTGGGGCGGCCCCACCAGGAAAGGCGTTGAGGATTGTCAAGAATCTAAGAATTTGTAGGGATTGTCACGAGGCGTTTAAATATATTAGTCGAGTGGTAGACAGGGAGATTATAGTGAGGGACGTTAACAGATACCATAGGTTTATAGACGGTGGTTGTAACTGTGGTGATTATTGGTGATTTATGATGGTTTTCGTTTTTGTGCAACACCCACATTGTAGGGTGTTTGCAAGATTTCAAACCCTTGGAAGCCATACTATCGGAGCTCAATATGTGAACCCCGGCATTTTTGAATTCTTGGGTTATGAGCACAGGGTTGGGTATGATGACTAAGTTTCAATAACTGCTGAAGAAGTAAGCCATTATATATCAAGGTGAACTAGCATCAAGCCACCAAGATGAAAAACCGACGAAGGTACTATACAACTCATTAACAGATCGATATTTTGTTTGGATTTTGATACTGATGTATGATTGTATGATTATTTAGCCATGATATGTCAATAGATAATTACACCACATGATTTATTTGTTAGTTAGCACTTAGCAGAGAAATGACATCTATAACCAATTATACGTCTATAACTCAATGTCTTTCTTCTTCCCATTAACTTAGTAATAATTATTTTTCATAAGCAGTCAAATAGCTATAGTTGAGACTTATATTTGACGATAGCTGTCAAATAGCTAGCAAATCCTTTCTGTGCAAGCTTACAAAAGATTATTGACGTAACAAATTTAAAACTTTTAGAGACCCCGATACTTATAAATTCAAAATCAAATTGTTTTATAGCAGATATACAAGTGAACAAACCAATACATAAACACACACGCACATGCGCAGCGCACACACACAAAGAAATTCCCAAGGTTAAACCAGCATCATCATAATTTGAGGACTAGATTAATGGCATGCAAACAAACTCTAAGAATATCTTTTTGCGTTGAAGCTCATCAATAGATGCACCTTGGTTGTCGTCGAGCCACCGAGTCACGTCAGCAATGGCATGCTCCATCTTCTTCAAGTTATTGCGTATATCTTTATTGTTGACATTGTATTCTTTGATCTTTTTCTTTATGGCGTATAAGCAATCTTCTAAAGCGTTGTATGCGTTCACTCTTTTCTTGTATTCTTGGTCCTCAATTTTGTACATCTCAGCATCTTTTATCATCCTTTCAATCTCTTCCTTTGGGAGCCTTCCCTTTTCGTTGGTAATAGTGAGCTTGCTTGTAATACCAGCTGATAGTATTTGTGATGTAACTGTGAGGATACCGTCAGCATCTATTTCAAAGCAGTCCTCGAATTCTATGTCTTCTTTGGGAGCGGGTGGTATCCCAGTTGTTAAGAACACCCCCAACAAATGGTTATCTGTGCATTTGCTTCTTTCACCTTGATACACTTTTGTTTCTGCACAATAATTTTTGATTTTGCGATGTGGCATATGGTTGTCAATACATGTATCATATTTTTGGTATTTCTTCGTTGGAATTTGAGTGTTGCGTGGGATCACAACATCAAACAATCCTCCTACTATTTCTACACCAAGTGACAAAGGAGTGACATCCATTAGAAACATCTCTTGAACATTCTTATCACCAGTTAACTTTGCAGCCATAACGGCTGCACCATATGCAACAGCCTCATCAGGGTGCATACTCTTGCATAGCTCCTTCCCACCAAAAAATTCACGCAACATATGCTGGACCTTGGGTATCCTAGTCGACCCACCAACAAGAATAATCTCGTCTATCCATGATTTTTCCATCTTTGCATCAGTTAGACATTTTTCTAGGATCTTGATGCATTTATCAAACAAGCTCATGTTGAGCTCTTCAAATTTAGCACGAGTAAAGCTCATAGAAAAGTCAACGCCCTCATGCAAGCCATCCAATTCGATTGATGTTTGAGTAGCGGATGACAGAATCCTCTTAACGTTCTCACAAGCAAATCGCAACCTCCCCATTGCTCGTTTGTTCCCCGTCAAGTCTTTCTTCCATTTCCTTTTGAATTCTCGAACACAATGATCCACCATATGTTTATCAAAATCCTCACCTCCTAAATGAGTGTCACCAGCAACTGCTTTCACCTCAAAAATACCCTCTTCTTCAATGGTCGATAAAGAGACATCAAAAGTACCACCACCCAAATCAAAGATGAGCACATTAATCTTGCCGATAATAGCAGATTTGTGGTCAAGACCGTATGCAATTGCAGCTGCAGTAGGCTCGTTTATCATGCGCATGATGTTTAAGCCAGCAATAGTGCCTGCATCCTTTGTTGCTTGACGTTGAGAATCATTAAAATAAGCTGGGACCGTTATCACTGCATTTTTCACTTCCTTTCCAAGATACGCCTCAGCAATTTCTTTCATCTTGCCAAGAATCATTGAAGAAATTTCTTCAGCGAGAAATTCCTTCTTTTGACCTTTGTAGGTGACCACAATTTTTGGTGTGTCGCCAAGACCTTGTATGACCTTAAAAGGCCACAACTTCATGTCTTCCTGCACTTTCGAATCACTGAATCTTCTTCCAATCAACCTCTTAGCATCTGTAAGTACGTCATGTTATTATGCAAGATTGATAGACAAGTGAAATCGATTTACTCCATTTGCTAACAACTATCTTTAGGTAAATCGAGATCCAATTTCCGAACAAAAATATATCTGAAGAATCTGTTACTTTCAAGTCATATAGTGCAACTAGTATAAGAATTTAGCTACAAGGTCACCTGATACGCACTGACTATAAGGGTGCTTAATTTTGTAGTTTTCGTAGCTGTAATAAAATGTACACAGTTTTTCATACCATCCTTCTAATAAATATTGAAGTTAAATAAGTTACTAAACAGCAATTAGTATGAAAAAAAAAAAAAAGTAGAAAATTTTGTTAATTGGCTGACCAAATATGGTGCTAGCAGGGTTCATGGCAACATGGTTCTTGGCTCCTTCGCCGATCAGACGTTCTGTCTCAAGGAAAGCAACAGCAGACGGTGTTGTTCTGTTGCCTTGATCATTGGGAATGATTTCGATTCGATCATTTTTCAATACAGCAACACATGAGTATGTTGTTCCCAGGTCTATGCCGATCCCTGGCGCTTCACTTACTTTTCCCTGCATCACTTAGCTTAGAATACCTTTAAATCTTTTGCCTATTGTATTAAAACTGACTAGCAATTTCGTTCCATGCTGAGTATATATAATAATTTGAAACAAAATTTATATAGAAAGTCTTCCTTAATTACTGAGTAACTCTGTATATAATAATTATCGATGAAATTTCTAGGCAACTTATTATTTGGAAATTGTCTAAGAAGCTTACCGAGTATCTTAATGTTTGTAGTTTAATTATCGATGAAATTTCTATAGTTATGTATAATTTTGTTTGATGGCATCCTGCATTAGGTAGAAACAAGTATTGTATACTGATATAGTTGACTTTTTTATATATATATTTTATTTAAACATGTAGAAGTTTATGCTCCCTGTCAAGAAAATGTCACCGGTTTCTCTGCTAAGGAGCTAACACGCGGTGACTGATATCTTTGACATGGTCACATAAATGATTTCTTGATAAAGGTTCCGGTCCTTAATGATGTTATTAAGGTAAAAGTTTGTCAACATTACAATTTTTGTTTGTGGGTATAATGATTAAGTTTCAACAACTGCTGAAGAAGTACGCCATTAGGAGACCAAATTTGGGATTATGAGCATCTTATATATCAACTTGAACTAGCATCAAGCCACCGAGATGAAAAACCGATGAAGGTACTATACAACTCATTAACAGATCCATATCTTGTTTGGATTTTAATACTGGTCTATGATTGTATGATTACTTAGCCATGATATGTCAATAGAAAATTACACCACACAAGATTTAAATAGTTAGCACTTAGCAACAGAGAAATGACATCTATAACCAATTATACAGCTATAACTCAATGCCAACTTTCTATTGTAAACCAATGTCTTTCTCCTTCCCACTAACTTAGTAACAATTCTTACATAAGGTTATATTAGTCTTTTTTCCTCAAATAAGCCACAAAGTTTGGGCTTATCAAACCCCCCCGCTTATAAGCTCATAAGCCCAAACATGTAAGCTTAGCCAAACAAGTAATTAGGCTTATTTTTGTTATATAAGCTAATAAGCTCATAAGCCCCTTTAAATAAGCTTAACAAACACCCCCTTCTATTTGACGATCGCGGTCATGTAGCTACCAAATCCTTTCAGTAACATTCTACAGCAAATCTGTGCAAGCATACAAAAATTTATTGGCGTACGCAATAAGTTTAAAACTTTTACAATCCTGATACTTATATATTCAAAATCAAGCTGTTTCATAGCAGATATATCTCCCCCTTAATTGTTTAAGATCAAAGTGTCTTCTGAGTTGACTTTTGCTGATTTCTTCAAGCAATGACTTCAAAGTCATTGCTGTCTTGGCTGCTGTCTTGTCCTTCTTCATCATCAGTTTCCAATCTAACACCAAACTTGTTTGATCCTTCTTCATGTGCTCCATCCTTCACTGTGCTTTCCTTCTGGCCTGGTGGGTCCTTGGCTTCTGCTTCTTTGCTAGTTTCGCCCACTTCTACTTGCTTTTCACCCCAAGGAACTTGTGCAGTTTCATGGTATATCACTAATAGATCAATAAACTTCTTATAACAGAATCTAACTGCATCACTATCTTTGGTATCTAGACCTTGCAACTGTGCTATCACTCCCCATTTGTCACCTATTGTTACTGAGAAATAACCACCTAAACCTTCAACAACCTTATGCAAACATAACAAGTTCAACTCCACATCCCTAACAACTGGTGGTATGGTATCCGGTGCATCATAATTCAGATGTACAAGATAAAACCATTTCACTAACTCTATGAACCTTTTACTGAACACCTCCAAATTTTTGTACAACAGATCATCCTTCTTCAATAAATTCATAAAAGAAAGATATCTTGAGAAGGAATTTACCTTTAAGGCATAGAGGGTTCCATTGTAACTGAGATACTCCTCATCAACATAGTCTTGAGTATCTTCCCTGTTCCAATCCAATTCTTCCAAGCCTCTTATCAAAGAGCACTCATCTGTTAGGTCCATTTTCTCAAACTGATCTTCTAGATACTGATTGTGTTCATTTACATTTTCTTTTAGCCCAACTTGTTCTTCTCCTTTCTCTATGAATGGTGACTGATTACCCATGTCTTGATCATGATACATGTAGTAAATGCTACACATATCATCATTAATCTCCACCCTATATCCTTGTGATTTAAGCATCTCTATACTGAGCATGTTAAATGAAACTTCAGGGGTATATTGCACATTTCTAATCACTATATCACCTTCATTTGTACTCACAGTAATATCTCCAATCCCATAGGAGAAAATGAATAACTTGTCATTTTCCTCCTTTCCTATCATCTTAAACTTATAATCAACTTTATTAAACATGGCTCTACTAGGACACATATGAAACTTATAAACATTGCTTGCATACCAGATTTCATTCCAAGTATTAGTGTTTGTACCTTTTATCATGTAATCTGCAGTCAGAAAGACTTTCTCAGGGTACTTGGCTTCTTCTGCTATGACTCTTCTTGTGGTGTCCATTTCTTGTTCCAATTCTAAAGCAGCAAGCTTCTTTCTATCTTCACATGCCCAAAAGGCATGTCCTTTTTCCTTACAAATGTAACACTTAGACCTTTTGTCCCTCTTTGTGCCCATAACCTTCCTCTTTAATTTCTTCAACCCTTCTGACTTCTTTGTGGCATTGAATGCCTCATTTTCCAAAACAGTTTGTGCTAATATCTCTTTTCCTTTGGGTGATATGCTTTTCTTTCTTCTTGTGTTCCATAGATTCAATCTTCTAGGAGTTTCTCTTAACAGATATCTACCAGTTTGGAACCCATTCATTGTTTGCCTTTCCCATGGATTAGAGCCAAAGCTGTGATACCATTTGTTCACAGGTTTGTGGGCAACAATCTTTGGTTTCAAAAAATGTTTCATGTTTAAGATAAAAGCTGTGTGAATGGTGTGATTTCAATAGAACAGTAATGGGTAAAAACAAGAGATACTAAAAACAGAATTGTATTTATTACTGCAAATGTTGTTATATGTTTTCTAAAGCAGAAAACATATATATAGTTTTCTAAACGACACCAAATGACAGTTATTCATCACCTAACCATTGTAACTTTTGGATGATATCTATCATAACTGCCTCTATATGGGCTTTGGGTTAACAAGTTTGACCCATATGCAGACTTCAAATTCGACCCATACATGAATAATAATACATAAACCATGTCTTAAATAAGTACTAAGCATTAAACTTTAATCTAATTTGATCTTAAGACAATTAGAGGCTAACAATATATAAGTGAATAAACCAATATATAAACACACACATGCACACACAAAGAAAATCCCAAGGTTAAACCAGCAACACCGTAATTTGAGGACTAGATTAATGGCATGCAAACAAACTCTAAGAATATCTTTTTGCGTTGAAGCTCATCAATAGATGCACCTTGGTTGTTGTCGAGCCACCGAGTCACGTCAGCAATGGCATGCTCCATCTTCTTCAAGTTCTTGCGAATCTCTCTATTGTTGACGTTGTATTCTTTGGTATTTTTCTTCATAGTGTATAAGCAATCTTCTAAAGCGTTGTATGCATTTACTCTTTTCTTGTATACTTGGTCCTCAAGTTTGTACTTCTCGGCATCTTTTATCATCCTTTCAATCTCTTCCTTTGGGAGCCTTCCCTTTTTATTGGTAATAGTGAGCTTGCTTGTAATACCAGCTGATAGTATTTGCGAAGTAACTGTGAGGATACCATCAGCATCTATTTCAAAGCAGTACTCCAATTGTATGTCTCCTTTGGGAGCGGGCGGTATTCCAGTTGTTAAGAACATCCCTAACAAATGGTTTTC
Source organism: Chrysanthemum seticuspe (assembly GCA_019973895.1). Taxonomy (NCBI): domain Eukaryota; kingdom Viridiplantae; phylum Streptophyta; class Magnoliopsida; order Asterales; family Asteraceae; genus Chrysanthemum; species Chrysanthemum seticuspe. Next base: position 6,632,040 of record BPTQ01000004.1, on the reverse strand, counting down.
TGTAGATTTGGTTCTTTCACCTTGATAAACATAGGTTTGTATACAAGTTTGGCTGTCTTCACTTGTAACATAATCTTTGTATCTCTTCGTGGGAATTTGAGTGTTGCGTGGGATCACAACATCAAACAATTCTCCTTTTACTTCTATGCCAAGTGACAAAGGAGTGACATCCATTAGCAACACCTCTTGAACACTCTTATCACTATTGCCAGTTAACTTTGCAGCCATAACGGCTGCACCATATGCAACAGCCTCATCAGGGTGCACACTCATGCATAGCTCCTTCCCATCAAAAAAGTCACGCAACATTTGCTGGACCTTGGGTATCCTAGTCGACCCACCAACAAGAATAATCTCGTCTATCCATGATTTTTCCATCTTTGCATCAGTTAGACATTTTTCTAGGATCTTGATGCATTTATCAAACAAGCTCATGTTGAGCTCTTCAAATTTAGCACGAGTAAAGCTCATAGAAAAGTCAACGCCCTCATGCAAGCCATCCAATTCGATTGATGTTTGAGTAGCGGATGACAGAATCCTCTTAACGTTCTCACAAGCAAATCGCAACCTCCCCATTGCTCGTTTGTTCCCCGTCAAGTCTTTCTTCCATTTCCTTTTGAATTCTCGAACACAATGATCCACCATATGTTTATCAAAATCCTCACCTCCTAAATGAGTGTCACCAGCAACTGCTTTCACCTCAAAAATACCCTCTTCTTCAATGGTCGATAAAGAGACATCAAAAGTACCACCACCCAAATCAAAGATGAGCACATTAATCTTGCCGATAATAGCAGATTTGTGGTCAAGACCGTATGCAATTGCAGCTGCAGTAGGCTCGTTTATCATGCGCATGATGTTTAAGCCAGCAATAGTGCCTGCATCCTTTGTTGCTTGACGTTGTGAATCATTAAAATAAGCTGGCACCGTTATCACTGCATTTTTCACACCCTTTCCAAGATACGCCTCAGCAATTTCTTTCATCTTGCCAAGAACCATTGAAGAAATTTCTTCAGCGAGAAATTCCTTCTTTTGACCTTTGTAGGTGACCACAATTTTTGGTGTGTCAGCGAGACCTTGTATAACTTTAAAAGGCCACAAATTCATGTCTTCCTGCACTTTCGAATCACTGAATCTTCTTCCAATCAACCTCTTAGCATCTGAAAGCACTAAAGATTATTATGCAATTTCAATAGCCAAGTGAAATCGAATATATTGCTACAAACATCATCAGGTAGATCAATATCCAATTTCCACACCTGTTACCTAGATCAAGTTAAGTAGTACAACTAGTTTAAGAATTTAATTAACATCTTTTAACTCCAGGTTGGTGTATTTTGAATTTTTCTCACGCGTTCAACAGTCATGATCAAAATTATGGGTGCTCAATTGTGTAGTTTCGTAGCTGTAATAAAATGTAAACAGTTTTCATCCAATCCTTTTAATAAATATTGAATTTAAATAAATAACAAAACAGCAATTAGTATGAAAAAAAGTAGAATAGTTAATTGGCTGACCAAATATGGTTGTAGCAGGGTTCATGGCAACATGGTTCTTGGCTCCTTCGCCGATCAGACGTTCTGTCTCAAGGAAAGCAACAGCAGACGGTGTTGTTCTGTTGCCTTGATCATTTGGAATGATTTCGATTCGATCATTTTTCCATACAGCAACACATGAGTATGTTGTTCCCAGGTCTATGCCGATCCCTGGTGCTTCACTTACTTTTCCCTGCATCACTTAGCTTAGAATACCTTTAAATCTTTTGCCTATTGTATTAAAACTGATTAGCAATTTCGTTCCATGCTGAGTATATATAATAATTTGAAACAAAATTTATATAGAAAGTAAACGTCAACTACAAAGTCGTCCTTAATTACTGAGTAATTCTGTATATAATAATTATCGATGAAATTTCTAGGCAACTTATTATTTGGAAATTGTCAAAGAAGCTTACCGAGTATCTTAGTAGTTTAATTATCGATGAAATTTCTATAGTTATGTATAATTTTGTTTGATGGCATCCTGCATTAGGTAGAAACAAGTATTGTATACTGATATAGTTGACTTTTTTATATATATATTTTATTTAAACATGTAGAAGTTTATGCTCCCTGTCAAGAAAATGTCACCGGTTTCGCTGCTAAGGAGTAATAGCTAACACGCGGTGACTGATATCTATGACATGGTCACATAAATGATTTCTTGATAAAGGTTCCGGTCATTAAAGATGTTATTAATGAGCATCTTGTATATCAACAGTACAATTTTTGTTTGTGGGTATGATGATTAAGTTTCAACAATTGCTGAAGAAGTACGCCATTAGGAGACCAAATTTGGGATTTATGAGCATCTTATATATCAACTTGAACTAGCATCAAGCCACCGAGATGAAAAACCGTAGAAGGTACTATACAAGTCATTAACAGATCGATATCTTGTTTGGATTTTAATACTGGTATATGATTGTATGATTACTTAGCCATGATATGTCAATAGAAAATTACACCACACAAGATTTATTTGTTAGTTGGCACTTAGCTACACAGAAATGACATTATTCTCAGTCCTCAGATCATTGAAGAGCTATAGTTGAGACTTAGGGTGTCTTTGGCTAAGCTAAGTGTTTGGCTTAGCTTACCATTATTAATAAGGTAGCATGACAAGAAAATACATGAAAAAATGGTGTAATTATTAAATGAGGTTATTTAGTCTTTTTATAGAATATCTTATATAAGCCCGCCCCTCTTCAAATAAGCCACAAGGTTTGGGCTTATCAAACCCCCCTCATATAACCTCATAAGCCCAAACATATAAGCTTAGCCAAACACGTAATTAGGCTTATTTTGTTATATAAGCTAATAATAAGCTCATAAGCCCCCTAATTAAGCTTAACAAACACCCCCTTATATTTGACGATCGCGGTCAAGTAGCTAGCAAATACTTGTGCAAGCATACAAAAGTTTATTGACATATGTAACAAGTTTAAACTTTTACAGTCCTGATACTTTTATATTCAAAATCAAGCTGTTTTATAGAAGATATATAAGTGGACAAACCAATATATAAACACACACATGCACACACACAAAGACCAAGGTTAAGCCAGCAACACCGTAATTTGAGGATTAGATTAATGGCATGCAAACAAACTCTAAGGATAACTTTTTGCGTTGAAGCTCATCAATAGATGCACCTTGGTTGTTTTCGAGCCACCGAGTCACGTCAGCAATGGCATGCTCCATCTTCTTCAAGTTCTTGCGAGTCTCTCTATTGTTGACGTTGTATTCTTTGGTATTTTTCTTCATAGTGCATAAGCAATCTTCTAAAGCGTTGTATGCATTTACTCTTTTCTTGTATACTTGGTCCTCAAGTTTGTACTTCCCGGCATCTTTTATCATCCTTTCAATCTCTTCCTTTGGGAGCCTTCCCTTTTTGTTGGTAATAGTGAGCTTGCTTGAAATACCAGCTGATAGTATTTGCGATGTAACTGTGAGGATACCATCAGCATCTATTTCAAAGCAGTACTCCAATTGTATGTCTCCTTTGGGAGCGGGCGGTATTCCAGTTGTTAAGAACATCCCTAACAAATGGTTATCTGTAGATTTGGTTCTTTCACCTTGATAAACATAGGTTTGTACACAAGTTTGGTTGTCTTCACTTGTAACATAATCTTTGTCTCTCTTCGTGGGAATTTGAGTGTTGCGTGGGATCACAACATCAAACAATTTTCCTTTTACTTCTATGCCAAGTGACAAAGGAGTGACATCCATTAGCAACACCTCTTGAACACTCTTATCACTATTGCCAGTTAACTTTGCAGCCATAACGGCTGCACCATATGCAACAGCCTCATCAGGGTGCACACTCTTGCATAGCTCCTTCCCATCAAAAAATTCACGCAACATTTGCTGGACCTTGGGTATCCTAGTCGACCCACCAACAAGAATAATCTCGTCTATCCATGATTTTTCCATCTTTGCATCAGTTAGACATTTTTCTAGGATCTTGATGCATTTATCAAACAAGCTCATGTTTAGATCCTCAAATTTAGCTCGAGTAAATCTCATAGAAAAGTCAATCCCCGCATGCAAGCCATCCAATTCGATTGATGTTTGCGTAGCGGATGATAAAATTCTTTTTCCTGTTTCACAAGCAAGTCGTAACCTCCCCATTGCTCTTTTGTTCCCCGTCAAGTCTTTTTTCCATTTCCTTTTGAATTCTTGAACACAGTGATCCACCATTTGGTTATCAAAATCCTCGCCTCCTAAATGAGTGTCACCAGCAACTGCTTTCACCTCAAGAATACCCCCTTCTTCAATGGTCGATAAAGAGACATCAAAAGTACCACCACCCAAATCAAAGATGAGCACATTAATCTTGCCAGTAATAGCAGATTTGTGGTCAAGACCGTATGCGATTGCAGCTGCTGTAGGCTCATTGATCACGCGCATAATATTTAAACCAGCAATAATGCCAGCATCCTTTGTTGCTTGACGTTGTGAATCATTAAAATAAGCTGGGACCGTTATCACTGCATTTTTCACATCCTTCCCAAGGTATGCCTCAGCAATTTCTTTCATCTTGCCAAGAATCATTGATGAAATTTCTTCAGCGAGAAATTCCTTCTCTTGACCTTTGTATTTGACAACAATTTTAGGTGTGTCGGTGAGACCTTGTTTAACCTTAAAAGGCCATAACTTCATGTCTTCCTGCACTTTTGAGTCACTGAATTTTCTTCCAATCAACCTTTTAGCATCTGAAAGTACCACACTTTGTTATTTTAATTGAATAGCTAGCTAATTAAAGTGAAACCAAAAGAGTTGCAAACAAACATCAGGTAGATGGATATCAAAGTCGCCAACTAAAGAAAGTCAAATATTATACTTTGCTTAATGCAATTGGTGTAAGCATTTATCTATCTCAACTGATACCTACTACTGACTTCAAATCTCTCAACTTGGGTTTTTTTTTTTTTTTTTTTTTTTTTTTTTTCGTTTATTAACAGTCATGAAAATAATTAAGGTCAATTTTGTAGTTTTTTAAGCTGTAAAAATTTTCTAAGCATTATATTGAATTTAATCAGCTGAATCTAAAAAGAGAAAGTCAAAAAAAGTAGTTGGCTTACCAAATATGGTGCTAGCAGGGTTCATAGCTACTTGGTTCTTGGCACCTTCACCTATGAGACGTTCTGTCTCAAGGAAAGCAACAGCAGACGGTGTTGTTCTGTTGCCTTGATCATTGGGAATGATTTCGATTCGATCATTTTTCAATACAGCAACACATGAGTATGTTGTTCCCAGGTCTATGCCGATCCCTGGTGCTTCACTTACTTTTCCCTGCATCACTTAGCTTAGAATACCTTTAAATCTTTTGCCTATTGTATTAAAACTGATTAGCAATTTCGTTCCATGCTGAGTATATATAATAATTTGAAACAAAATTTATATAGAAAGTAAACGTCAACTACAAAGTCGTCCTTAATTACTGAGTAATTCTGTATATAATAATTATCGATGAAATTTCTAGGCAACTTATTATTTGGAAATTGTCAAAGAAGCTTACCGAGTATCTTAATAGTTTAATTATCGATGAAATTTCTATAGTTATGTATAATTTTGTTTGATGGCATCCTGCATTAGGTAGAAACAAGTATTGTATACTGATATAGTTGACTTTTTTATATATATATTTTATTTAAACATGTAGAAGTTTATGCTCCCTGTCAAGAAAATGTCACCGGTTTCGCTGCTAAGGAGTAATAGCTAACACGCGGTGACTGATATCTATGACATGGTCACATAAATGATTTCTTGATAAAGGTTCCAGTCATTAATGATGTTATTAAGGTAAAAGTTTGTCAACATTACAATTTTTGTTTGTGGGTATAATGATTAAGTTTCAACAACTGCTGAAGAAGTACGCCATTAGGAGACCAAATTTGGGATTTATGAGCATCTTATATATCAACTTGAACTAGCATCAAGCCACCGAGATGAAAAACCGATGAAGGTACCATACAACTCATTAACAGATCCATATCTTGTTTGGATTTTAATACTGGTCTATGATTGTATGATTACTTAGCCATGATATCTCAATAGAAAATTACACCACACAAGATTTAAATAGTTAGCACTTAGCAACAGAGAAATGACATCTATAACCAATTATACAGCTATAACTCAATGCCAACTTTCTATTGCAAACCAATGTCTTTCTCCTTCCCACTAACTTAGTAACAACTATTACATAAGGTTATATTAGTCTTTTTTCCTCAAATAAGCCACAAAGTTTGGGCTTATCAAACCCCCCCGCTTATAAGCTCATAAGCCCAAACATGTAAGCTTAGCCAAACACATAATTAGGCTTATTTTTGTTATATAAGCTAATAAGCTCATAAGCCCCTTTAAATAAGCTTAACAAACACCCCCTTCTATTTGACGATCGCGGTCAAGTAGCTACCAAATCCTTTCAGTAACATTCTACAGCAAATCTGTGCAAGCATACAAAAATTTATTGACGTACGCAATAAGTTTAAAACTTTTACAGTCCTGATACTTATATATTCAAAATCAAGCTGTTTTATAGCAGATATATAAGTGGATAAACCAACATATAAACACACACATGCACACACACAAAGAAAATCCCAAGGTTAAACCAGCAACACCATAATTTGAGGACTAGATTAATGGCATGCAAACAAACTCTAAGAATAGCTTTTTGCGTTGAAGCTCATCAATAGATGCACCTTGGTTGTTGTCGAGCCACCGAGTCACGTCAGCAATGGCATGCTCCATCTTCTTCAAGTTCTTGCGAATCTCTCTATTGTTGACGTTGTATTCTTTGGTATTTTTCTTCATAGTGTATAAGCAATCTTCTAAAGCGTTGTATGCATTTACTCTTTTCTTGTATACTTGGTCCTCAAGTTTGTACTTCTCGGCATCTTTTATCATCCGTTCAATCTCTTCCTTTGGGAGCCTTCCCTTTTTGTTGGTAATAGTGAGCTTGCTTGTAATACCAGCTGATAGTATTTGCGAAGTAACTGTGAGGATACCATCAACATCTATTTCAAAGCAGTACTCCAATTGTATGTCTCCTTTGGGAGCGGGCGGTATTCCAGTTGTTAAGAACATCCCTAACAAATGGTTTTCCGTAGATTTGGTTCTTTCACCTTGATAAACATAGGTTTGTACACAAGTTTGGTTGTCTTCACTTGTAACATAATCTTTGTATCTCTTCGTGGGAATTTGAGTGTTGCGTGGGATCACAACATCAAACAATTCTCCTTTTACTTCTATTCATAGTAAAGACTCCTTCATCCCCACTTACAGTCGACAACCTACGAGGAGCAGTAATCCAAAGTCGATCTCTCCCCCCTGGCGATCACCGAAACCCTTAAACCCTAACTTTTTAATCGCTTCTTCACTAAATCTGCTAAATTCCTTGTGTTTCGATCATCAATTTGTTTTTAGTTAGTAATTAACGTTCCTGTTACTTACTATCCTGATCAGATTGGTGCTTGTTCCGCAGGTTCTTGGTGTTTTTTGTGAAATCGTTTTTTTTTTAGGGTTTTGTAACTGAATTGGCTTTTGTGATCGCACCACCTCGTGATTCTGTTCTATCCTAATCGGTGGTTGGTATTTAATTCTAAATCTATCTGTTTTGGTCCTGATTCTGATGGGTTAGGTTTTGGTTCGAATGCGTTTTAAACCCTAACATGCGTTAGGGTTTTTCTTCCTTGTTATTGTCTTTGCTTATGCTGTTTGCTGAATCTGGGTATTTCTTGTGTTTCTTGGTTTTGTTAGTGGGTTTAGAGAGATGGAAAAAGGGTTTTTAAATTATACTAGTGCATCCAAATCGGTGACTGATGGTGGCAAAGGGTTGGACGAGGGCAATGACCGGAATATGGGTGCTGCACATAGTTTGGCTGATCCTCGTAGGTTGTCGACTGTAAGTGGGGATGAAGGAGTCTTTACTATGAATACGGAAGCTGGTGTGATGTCGAATGTAGGAGAGCAACCTGCTTCTGATTCGGCCTCTACACAGCCTAATGTCGAGCAGTTGATTGCTAACGCGCATCAGAAATTTGATGCAGCAATAAATAAAATTGACAGTGATATTGCTAAGATGGCTTCATCTTCTGGTGTGCACAACTCGAGTGGTAATGGTACTAAAGGTTATTCTGCACATATTCCTCTGTCGAGCTTTGATGTGGCTATGCAATCACAATTGTATGGTACTAATCATTCTGTTACTTCTGATCTTAATGCTTCGCTGGCTGGAAAGAATGTTTCTACTTCTGGTCTTAATGTGAGTGATGGTATACATAATGAAGTGAGGTCGTTTGCTAATGTGTTAAACTCGGAACGTGTGTCTAGGAAAATTAATTTTCGTTCATTGGTGAACGAGAATCGAATAGATAATCATGATACAGTTCTTCCTAAGGCTGCTATGGAGGGTGTGTTTAACCGCTATGATAATACTCTTGTTGGCTTCTTTGTTGGCAAGAATATTGCATTCCACTTGGTCAAGAATTATGTCACCAATACATGGGGTAAGTTTGGTTTAAAGAAACTTATGAAGAATGATGATGGTGTATTTCTCTTTAAATTTGACTCTAAAGAGGGTGTTGAGAATGTTCTTCAACGAGGACCTTGGATAATTCGTAATTCTCCTATCATTCTCACTAAATGGACTCCTGACGTGCTATTGTCCAAAAGTGAGGTTACCAAAGTGCCTGTGTGGATTAAATTGATTAATGTGCCATTACTTGCATATTCGGAAGACGGGTTGAGCCTTATTGCTACTCAGGTGGGTAAGCCGATCATGTTAGATGCATTCACTAGCTCCATGTGTGTTGACTCATGGGGTCGTATTAGTTTTGCTCGTGCTCTTGTTGAGTTATCATCGGAAGCTGAACTTAAACATGTGGTAACTATGGCTATCCCTAAGAAGGATGATAGTGGTTTTACAACGGCTAGTATTAAGGTTGAATATGAATGGAAACCTCCACATTGCATGGAATGTAAAGTATTTGGGCATGATAATGCTTGTTGTCCTAAGTCTCTTAAGGAGCATCATACTGATGCTCACACCTCGACCTTGGATGTGAATGATGATGGTTTTAAGGTGGTGCAGAATCGGAAAGCCAAATCCCAAGGTTCGAAGTTGTCTAGTGGTATTAATATGGGTAAGGGTCCTAAATTTGCCCCTAGGAAGCAGGTTTATATCCCAAAGAAGAAGACGCCGTACGTTGCTACTGTTACTGCTACAGGTACTCCTGTTTCTACTTCTAACTCTTTTGGGACACTTGAGGTGCAAGAGGAAACGGGCATTCAAAGTCCTGTGGTTGATTCTAATACTGAGGAGGCAATGATTGAAGATTCTGCTGGTTGTCCTAAGGAAGCAGAGGAGGATACGGGCCGTACAATAGAGGTTAATGAGGATGTGTTTAATAAGACTGGTTCTACATCACATGTATCGCTTGTGAGTGATTCAATGGGAACAATGGATGTTGGTTCTACTCCCATAGTTGAGAAAATTGGTAAGCTTGAAAAACTACTTATTGCTGGGAAAGCTACTCTTGTGGATGATGATGGTCAACCTATTCCGTCTACATCATCTATTAAGAGAGCTAACCCTTTTTCTAAAGTGGGAGAGATTGAGGTATCTGACTCTGAAGATGAGGTTGTTGCTAATCCATTTGATGAGTCTACTAATTTATTTGGTGGTGGCCAAGGGTATGAAGATGAGTATGATGAATATGACTTCGATGACTATTCGAAACAGGTTCGTGATCTTCCTGGGAATTTGGATGTCTTTAATGCCATGTATGGCACAACGTTTCAAGGTCCTAGGAAGTAATTTTATTTTGTTATGTCATATGTTAGCATTTGAGTAGTGGTTTGTTTTCTTGTTTAGAGAATTGGAAGTGTCTTGTTATGTAAGCTTTATGCCTATGTAACGGGCTGAGATATGAGACTTCACTCATATCCATTGTACTTAAATGTTTATTTGGTTAATATATTTACCAGGGTGCAGGATTACTCCCCTTTACCCAAAAAAAAAAAGACATCCATTAGCAACACCTCTTGAACACTCTTATCACTATTGCCAGTTAACTTTGCAGCCATAACGGCTGCACCATATGCAACAGCCTCATCAGGGTGCACACTCATGCATAGCTCCTTCCCATCAAAAAATTCACGCAACATATGCTGGACCTTGGGTATCCTAGTCGACCCACCAACAAGAATAATCTCGTCTATCCATGATTTTTCCATCTTTGCATCAGTTAGACATTTTTCTAGGATCTTGATGCATTTATCAAACAAGCTCATGTTTAGATCCTCAAATTTAGCTCGAGTAAATCTCATAGAAAAGTCAATCCCCGCATGCAAGCCATCCAATTCAATTGATGTTTGCGTAGCGGATGATAAAATTCTTTTTCCTGTTTCACAAGCAAGTCGTAACCTCCCCATTGCTCTTTTGTTCCCCGTCAAGTCTTTCTTCCATTTCCTTTTGAATTCTTGAACACAGTGATCCACCATTTGGTTATCAAAATCCTCGCCTCCTAAATGAGTGTCACCAGCAACTGCTTTCACCTCAAGAATACCCCCTTCTTCAATGGTCGATAAAGAGACATCAAAAGTACCACCACCCAAATCAAAGATGAGCACATTAATCTTGCCAGTAATAGCAGATTTGTGGTCAAGACCGTATGCGATTGCAGCTGCTGTAGGCTCATTGATCACGCGCATAATATTTAAACCAGCAATAATGCCAGCATCCTTTGTTGCTTGACGTTGTGAATCATTAAAATAAGCTGGGACCGTTATCACTGCATTTTTCACATCCTTCCCAAGGTATGCCTCAGCAATTTCTTTCATCTTGCCAAGAATCATTGATGAAATTTCTTCAGCGAGAAATTCCTTCTCTTGACCTTTGTATTTGACAACAATTTTAGGTGTGTCGGTGAGACCTTGTTTAACCTTAAAAGGCCATAACTTCATGTCTTCCTGCACTTTTGAGTCGCTGAATTTTCTTCCAATCAACCTTTTAGCATCTGAAAGTACCACAGCTTATTATGTAAACTGAATAGCCAGCTAAAGTGAAACCAAAGTAGTTGCAAACAAACATCAGGTAGATGGATATCAAAGTCGCCAACTAAAGAAAGTCAAATATTATACTTTGCTTAATGCAATTGGTGTAAGCATTTATCTATCTCAACTGATACCTACTACTGACTTCAAATCTCTCAACTTGGGTTTTATTTTTTCTTCGTTTATAAACAGTCATGAAAATAATTAAGGTCAATTTTGTAGTTTTTTAAGCTGTAAAAATTTTCTAAGCATTATATTGAATTTAATCAGCTGAATATAAAAAGAGAAAGTCAAAAAAAGTAGTTGGCTTACCAAATATGGTGCTAGCAGGGTTCATAGCTACTTGGTTCTTGGCACCTTCACCTATGAGCCGTTCTGTCTCCAGGAAAGAAACAGCAGACGGTGTTGTTCTGTTGCCTTGATCATTTGGTATGATTTCGATTCGACCATTCCTCCAAACAGCAACACACGAGTATGTTGTTCCGAGGTCTATACCGATCCCCGGTGCTTCACTTACTTTTCTGTGCATTACTCACTTTCAATAACTTAATAGTCTTTCACTCTTTTGTATATTTTGTTAAATCTAAGTAGCAACTCCATTTCATGATATATAGAAATATAGAATCAAGTTGTTTTTCTTAGAAAATACAAGTAAACTACATACAGCCTTTCGCTTGAATATCATCAAATTTCCTCAGTATATAATAATTGATGAAATTTCTTGGCAGAAGTATTCTAATTTGCCTACAATTTCAGGACAATTGCTATTTTGCTAAATTTCAGTATCAGGCCTATTTTTGAACCCACTGAGCGAGTATATGAATTAAAACAGTAATTTATTTTAAGTGTATAAGACTGATCAACATAGTAATGAAGTGACCCTTAAGAGCTTATAAAATTTAAAAAGGTGATGTTCCTTGCACCAAATTTCGTTCCACTTTCTATAAAGATTTGCATTGTTAAGCAATCACATATGCATGTCCAACTTGGTTTTAGGTAGAAACTATATAAGTTATGTACCCGGTTATCGAATAAGTAACAGAATGTTGCATATATATATGCACGATTTAACTAATACTTTCATTCAATTCCATGACGTTTTTGTATTATTGTTGTTTTAATGATTCCCAATTGCAATAATCAACAAGATTAGTAGGACCTTTACATAAGTTACCGTTAATATTTTACATAAGTTGCATATGAAAATAGCTGCAAGTTGATAAGTGGTAAGCCTTCCATAGTTCCAATTGTAATATGGTAAAGCAAATTTTTATTTGAAATAGAAGTTAACAACTAATATACCGTAAGAATGGCTAGACAACAAGAAAGTCTATTAAACTTAAATTCACTTGTTTCTTTTGAACCGCAAATAAACCATTGAATAACCACTTCTAGTGTAATACATATGATTAATTATTACAACAAAAGAAAGATGAAAATGAGTTTTTTTACTGAGTCAAAGGTTGTAAGAACTCGATCCGCAAGATGATTCCGCTTACGTGATTGCTGCAAATGCGTTTTCTGGTTCTGCTCGGTTAGATGAAGTACAAGAAATTAGGATATTGATAAAGATATTTTTATGTATATTTCTATTGTAAACCATTGTCTTTCTTCTTCCCACAAACTTAGTAATAATTATTTTTCATAAGGATTCCCCTGTTTTGGTGAAAAAATTATTCTTCAGATCAGCGAAGAGCTATAGTTGAGAGTTGAGACTTAAATATGACGATAGCAGTCAAATAGCTAGCAAATCCTTTCACTAACATTCTACAGGAATTCTGTGCAAGCATACAAAAGATTATTGATGTAACAAATTTTAGACTTTTAGAGACCCCGATACTTATAAATTCAAAATCAAACTGTTTTATAGCAGATATATAAGCGAACAAACCAATATATAAAAACACACACACAGAAAAAAAATATTAAGGTTAAACCAACATCACGATAATTTCAGGGTTAGATATATGCCATGCAAACAAACTCTAATAATTTCTTTTTGTGTTGAAGCTCATTAATAGATGCACCTTGGTTGTCGTCCATCCACCGAGTCACGTCAGCAATGGTATGCTCCATGTTCTTCAAGTTATTGCGTATATCTTTATTGTTGACATTGTATTCTTTGATCTTTTTCTTTATGTTGTATAAGCAATCTTCTAAAGCGTTGTATGCATTCACTCTTATAATGTATTCTTGGTCCTCAAGTTTGTACCTCTCGGCATCTTTTATCATCCTTTCAATATCTTCCTTTGGGAGTCTTCCCTTTTTGTTGGTAATAGTGAGCTTGCTTGTAATACCAGCTGATAGTATTTGTGATGTGACTGTGAGGATACCATCAGCATCTATTTCAAAGCAGTCCTCGAATTCTATGTCTCCTTTGAGAGCGGGTGGTATTCCAGTTGTTAAGAACATCCCCAACAAATGGTTATCTGTGGATCTGCTTCTTTCACCTTGATAAACATAGGTTTCTGCACAAGTTTGGTTGTCTACACATGTAATATAATTTTGGTATTTTTTTTGTTGGAATTTGAGTGTTGCGTGGAATCACAACATCAAATAGTTCCCCTTCTATTTCTGTACCTGTTGGCCCAGTTTTATGGATCTTTAATCAACGATATACCAAATAACAAATAAACGATTTGAATCAAGAAACTTTTCTTATTATATCAGTCATCGATGTACAAAATCAGTCATCATATGTTTGTTACAGAGTTTCTAGTATTTATACATAATGAAACGGTATGTTTGAAGCATTGTGTCGGTTCAATACATATGGAGCAGTTATTGGTAACTGCTATGTAACCGTTGTAACTGCTTCTTTGACTTTTCGTATGGTTGACTTTCGTTGACTTTTGTTGACCGGGTCATAATGGGTGTTGACTTGGGTCGCTGGGTTGGGTCGATTGGGATTAACCCAATATTCTCCCCCTTAATCACAATCGCTGTGACGTAGGTCTTTAAGTCTTCTTGATTCATCTTCTGGTTAAATCCACCATCTGAGCTTTTAATTTTTTGTGATCATCCTTATGTCCAGGTAGATCAATTTTCCTTCGGTTATTTCCACCTTCTTCTGTGATCTTCATTATGTCTATGTTGATCTTGGTTATTTCCACCTTTTTCTTCTGTGATCTTCATTATGTCCATGTTGATCTGGTTATTTCCACCTTTTCTTCTGTGATCTTCATTATGTCCATGTTGATCATGTTCTTCTGGTTATTTCCACCTTTGTTGTTGTGATCTTCCTTATTTCCAGGTTGATCATGTTCTTCTGGTTATTTCCACCTTCGTTGTTGTGATCTTCCTTAAATCCAGGTTGATCATGTTTTTCTGGTTATTTCCACATTCGTTGTTGTGATCTTCCTTAAATCCAGGTTGATCATGTTTTCTTGGGTTGAGTCGTTTCAGTCGGCTCAATTGTTTCCCATAAACCATTCGCTTCGAGAATGATTTGTATTCGAATTGCCCATAATGAGTAATTCGCGGGCTTTAGGATTGGGCATTGAAATTGGGGTGTACTATTATTAGTAATGGGTTCCTTTTTACCACTGTCGTTCGTCATATCTTAAAATGATAATGACAATAAATCTCCAATAAAGAATTTTTAACACAAAGTGTTTTATTTTCAAAATTCTTATTTCAAAATGAGCTCTTAATGTTTTATCTTCCTCAAATGGGTGTAAAACTTTTCTAGGTATAGTTTTAATAATTTTTAAACTATCCTCAGAGATTATAAAATTTAAACTGAATAACCTAAGGTTAATTACTCCTTACAAATTATTCATAATCAGTATTCTAAGTAGTGTAAAACTAGGTTAGATATACTAAAAAATGATAAGACTTTAATAATGTTTTAAAATAACTTATCAATCTAAAAAACTGTATATATCAAAATATATAATGTAAAAATAGAGTGGTTTTGAAATCTTTGGAACCTGGAGGGGTTGATGGTTTAACCCGATGCCTTAACTAAAAATAAAATCCTTTTAGTGGCCCTTTAACTGTACAAATGTCCTTCCTTTCTTTTATTTATCTCTCTTTTTTTGTTGAGATAATAACCCACGCGTACTCTTTCTTTTTTTCTGAGACAGTAATATTATCAGTCTCTCTCTCTCTCTCTAAAAGAAGATTACTGTTGATCTTCCTCTTCCTCCAATAAATCTGGCGGTTGACCGGCCTTTGATGGCTGTGGTTTTTTGACCGTCCTTTCTTCTATCTCCGGTGTGGTGTTCCTTTTACGAGCACTGTTAACCCTTCAATTTGAAACCTAGGGTTTCGTTTGATTTGGGGGTTTTTAGTCCGAGAGTGATATGAAAGATTGGAGACTTAATTAAGTCAATTGATGGCTTAATTAAACGTTCTAGGGCTTGATTCTTGTTCGGAACAGGTGTGTTTGTTCTTATTTGAATCTTTGATTTTTTTCCCTAACTGATGACTTCGTTTAGTTTGTTTGAATCAATATGTATAAGCGAGTTTTAATTCGTTTCAGATCCTATGTGGATAAAAATCAGTTTCGACGAAAGATTTGCAAATAAGTTTGTTGCCGGGTTGGACTAATCACTTGTGTGATTGTTCCCCTTGATGCGACGAACGTTTAGAACACAAAGATGATAACTTGATTTGTGTTCAAGTTAATTTTGCATATTTTTTTTTCCGAAACTGTTTTGGTTCTTATTGATTCTGAAAACTAAAAAGAAAATGGTATATGATGATTCAGGCTCTGATACCAATTGTTGGCCCAGTTTTATAGATTTTTAATCAACGATGTACCAAATAACAAATAAACGATTTGAATCAAGAAACTTTTCTTATTATATCAGTCATCGATGTACAAAATCTGTCATCATATGTTTGTTACAGAGTTTCTAGTATTTATACATAATGAAACGGTATGTTTGAAGCATTGTGTCGGTTCAATACATATGGAGCAGTTATTGGTAACTGCTATGTAACCGTTGTAACTGCTTCTTTGACTTTTCGTATGGTTGACTTTCGTTGAATTTTGTTGACCGGGTCATAATGGATGTTGACTTGGGTCGCTGGGTTGGGTCGATTGGGATTAACCCAATAGTACCAAGTGACAAAGGAGTGACATCCATTAGAAACATCTCTTGAACATTCTTATCACCAGTTAACTTTGCAGCCATAACGGCTGCACCATATGCAACAGCCTCATCAGGGTGCACACTCTTGCATAGCTCCTTCCCACCAAAAAATTCACGCAACATTTGCTGGACCTTGGGTATCCTAGTCGACCCACCAACAAGAATAATCTCGTCTATCCATGATTTTTCCATCTTTGCATCAGTTAGACATTTTTCTAGGATCTTGATGCATTTATCAAACAAGCTCATGTTGAGCTCTTCAAATTTAGCACTAGTAAAGCTCATAGAAAAGTCAACGCCCTCATGCAAGCCATCCAATTCGATTGATGTTTGAGTAGCGGATGACAGAATCCTCTTAACGTTCTCACAAGCAAATCGCAACCTCCCCATTGCTCGTTTGTTCCCCGTCAAGTCTTTCTTCCATTTCCTTTTGAATTCTCGAACACAATGATCCACCATATGTTTATCAAAATCCTCACCTCCTAAATGAGTGTCACCAGCAACTGCTTTCACCTCAAAAATACCCCCTTCTTCAATGGTCGATAAAGAGACATCAAAAGTACCACCACCCAAATCAAAGATGAGCACATTAATCTTGTCGATAATAGCAGATTTGTGGTCAAGACCGTATGCAATTGCAGCTGCAGTAGGCTCGTTTATCATGCGCATGATGTTTAAGCCAGCAATAGTGCCTGCATCCTTTGTTGCTTGACGTTGAGAATCATTAAAATAAGCTGGGACCGTTATCACTGCATTTTTCACTTCCTTTCCAAGATACGCCTCAGCAATTTCTTTCATCTTGCCAAGAATCATTGAAGAAATTTCTTCAGCGAGAAATTCCTTCTTTTGACCTTTGTAGGTGACCACAATTTTTGGTGTGTCGCCAAGACCTTGTATGACCTTAAAAGGCCACAACTTCATGCCTTCCTACACTTTGGAATCACTGAATCTTCTTCCAATCAACCTCTTAGCATCTGTAAGTATGTCATGTTATTATGCAAGATTGATAGACAAGTGAAATCAATTTACTCCATTTGCTAACAACTATCTTTAGGTAAATCGAGATCCAATTTCCGAACAAAAATATATCTTATATCTGAAGAATCTGTTACTTTCAAGTCATATAGTGCAACTAGTATAAGAATTTAGCTACAAGGTCACCTGATACGTGAAAGGTTATGGATATAAATTAATATTAGTATGACCGGATTCGAACTCGAGACTTCGGGATTGCACACATTACGTATGAGAATCAATGTAAATAATAATTAATATATTAAATGTAATATTTAATTATTGATCACAAATAAATACTTAACGATAGTTAATATTTAACGAGTTTTGATTATCGGTCGTTAAATGTCAACGGGGATATGAAGAAAAGTTAAGAAGCCAAGAGAAGGTTTTAGGAACCCTCTTTTGGGCTTGTTTTTGGCCGACACTATAGAATCCCACATCGGAAACCATAGTAATCTTGACATCTACCATAAGGCTATAAATACAACCCCATGTATTCATCCTTTGGGACACTAGATTTCAATGGAAGGTCAAACTTCTTCTTTCTTCCCTCTTGTTCTTAGGTCGACGAAGCAAAACCCCACGTAAGGGATTTGCGAGTGACCTTGAGCATAACAAAGGTGTTCGATTAATCTATTGTGATCAAGAACCTAGCTTTTCTCATTGATTCGCTACTAATATGTGTGTACAAGAACGAAGAGCAAATACACTTGTGTTTGCATATCTTGGTGGGTCGACAAGGGTTTTGGTCGACATTCATAAACCCTAATTTATTAGGATTTAAGGTTTCTTGGTACTTGATCTTAATTTGGGGCTTTCATAAACCCTAATTGCATTGATTCGCAAAAGGTACGCATATACTTTTAATTCGGTTAATTAATTTACAAGTATTATTCCTATTACTTCCGTTGCATGCTTTGATGATGTTTATGTGTTTTCTATAATTGTTATGATTAGTAAAACCCAACAGTGGCATCACGAGCCGTTAATACGTTGTAATTAATTACCGAAACACATAAAAATTAAATCTTTGAGATTATTGCATGCTTTTATTGGTTTCTAGGGTTTTAAAATTGGAACCCTAATTTTTTTTGGGTCGATTACCCTTAATTGATTTAATTATGTTTTAATTTTTTTTAGCAAAAACTTGTAGAAACCCTATGATTGCATTTTATATGGTTTTAATGAATAATTGTTATGTGCCATGTATTATGCGTATCTTGGGCTATAATTGTTATGAGGAATCCATGGTAGAACATGCATGTTTTGCTATGGATTATTGTTTATTGATTGTTTTGATTAATTGTTAAGTAAAATTCACATGTAATTAGTTTGATAAATATTGAATTGAGGAAAACCTCAATATATCTAATGAATCAATTATGTGCTATGTGGTATGTGTTTTAGCAAAGACTTACGCAATCGATTCATCGATGTATGTGGCTCACGTTGTACTTGATGAAAACACGTGAAAGTCTTGGTTAAACATATGCATTAATAAACCTAGAATTGATTATTAGGGTTTTATCGAACAAATTATGCATGTGGCTAATTGTTTTTACATATATTAATTGTTAAGTTACATGTATTTTATTTGAGTTCGTTTTAATTTTTATTTAAGTGCCTTTTGTTTATATTGTATGACATGTTAGTAAGCAAAAAGGGTTTTTTGAGAATAGAAAATTAAATGGACTAAATAATGGCGAAATTTGATTTGTTTTCTAAGTATTAAATCTTGAACTTTTAATCGACTGATGCGACTGTACTAAATGGTTAGAACGGCTCACCCACTAGAACAAACTCGAAAGGGGGTTTAAAGAAGTGCGCACAGTCATACTGAAAGGATGTCTAAGGTTATGCTTCTTCATACATAAGTTTTGATTACACATAAAAAATTATACCCTTTAAAATTTAAGTTTATGCCATCTAATGATATGAAACACTTGAAGTTGTAATTTAGTTATGTGAGACCTTGAGCTAGATTACAATCACAAGGTGAATCTTTATGTTGTGTGAGACCTCAGCTTAAATAATTTGCAGTTTCTAAATTAGACAACTTAATTAAGTTAGTTAGTGAGACCTATAACTTAAGGCATAAGATGGGATAAAACATGCTTACATTTTGCATAATTGTTTGGCAAAATTGTAAATCCCATATTTTCTAGGAATTGAAAACGTGTTTGTCAATTATTGTTCTTCGACAATTACCTATTCTATACTTTCATCACTAGCAGATCAACTGATGTGGTGAAACTATGATAATGAGTGTCCTAGATTCAAGGAAAATTCTATGGTTAATATGAATATTGACCTAAGGGTATTTTATTTTCTTGAAAGATTTAATTATCGAAAATAATAAAAATTGAATTTTGTTAATTCTGTTGATTGTATTAATGCAACATTAAACCGTAAATGTGGTTTGGGCTTTGGTAAATTGATCTAGTTCTGTTTTCAAACAAATGTTTGACCAAGAAAAATTTACTAAAAAGACAAACATAGACTCTTTTCCATGGAAGAAGAGCGAGACTCAATCCTATTCCTTTTCATGATTGAGAAAGGTATGTTAGGAACATTAGAATTGTCTAAATTCTAATATAACTCATAGCAACTTTAATAGTTAAGAAAATTGCACACCATGTTTTCCTTAAGAGATTTCATTACCCTCTGTTGGTGATTGAATTCTTATATGACATTTTGGTCAACTAGAAAACATGTATGACGTTTTATGAGTTATTAAATTAGAAGCTAGACTAATTACCGCAAAATTAGTAAAAGACAAACTAGTATAGTTTATCTAGTTGTTTTGCTTTGACCAATTAAAGGTGCTACACACCATTGTGGGGATAGTAGACCTATTAAGGAAGAAATTGCATGCTCAAATTTTCAAGTTAATAGCATTGATGGATGATTCATCATTTACAAAGTAGAATACACTCTTTTAGTACCTAAGTAATTGTTACGAATGGTCTTACAAAGGGGTAGCAACGTAATAGCACGCTATTTTCACTGGTTAATTAAACACTTACAATGTTGTCAAATCCAGTGGGAGTATGGTGTATTACTGAATAAGACATTATTGTAACGTTGTCCAATTCAGTGAGAGTTACAAGATTTATTATCTTGGTAGTAACTCAGATTATTTCTAGATTTTCTTGAAATAATACATTACGTTCAAAAATGTAGACATTCATACTCTCAAGAATAGTCATGAACGTTTCCTTGATAAATAAGTGCTCCTACATCTACTTGTAATGCTTATATATCTATGATACTATCATATTGCTCACATAAACAAACGAATGTCATGGTGTTTATCTACTATATGATGTTATTCTATGCACAAGTGGGAGAAGTATTTATTGTGTGCAAAGGAACAACACATACAAATATGATTAATGGATTCTCTTGATCGTAAGGTAAGAGATTAACGTTCTAATAAGATTGTCTTGCTTAAAGAACATTTGTCAAGATTATAGCATATACTACTTTTATGTCTTATGTCATTCAAAATATAGAAACACTTGAAGTTACATTTTAGTTTAAGTGAGATCTTGGCTAGATTGTAATCTCAAGGTAAATCTCCACTTGTTGTGAGATCGAGCGTGGTTGCTTTTACATTTTCTTAAGTTGGACACTTCATGGAATGACATAAATAAATAAAGTAATACTATCTTAAATATTTATGTATTTTTAATGACATAAATAGATAGAGTAGTATATTAACTTGAAAATAAATTAATTGAAACCATGATGTGGTGTTCATAATTACTTTAAATTATAAATGTTTATGTGTTTCTTTGTAAAGTCACAAACATGAAGTCTTTTCATTATTACAAGACATATAATATAAAGTAATACGTTAACTTATTATGTCTTCTTATTAAGATATAAAGTCATTGGTAAATGACTTATAACGTATAATGGAATTATAACTGTTTATGTTTTCTTGTTGAGACATGGACATGAAGTGACTTGATCAAAAGTACTTGAGTTATAAAGCATGCAATTGGCTTGGAATTCTATTATACCATTAAGTTGTCTTAGTTGGTAAATAGGTAAGCCAAAAGGAATATGCTTATCTTGCATATTGTTAGATTGTCTTACAATACTAATTCTAATGAAATAATGTAGGTATATGTATGTTCAGTTAGAAGAATCAAACATTTGTTATATTGTTTGATTCAAGATAACTATATCTTATTTTCTTCTTCCAAAAGCTATCAAGGTTAGAAAATTGAGTATTGATTGGATATACTTAATAAAACTCAAACCTAGAAGATTAATAAGATACCATTTTTGTATGGAATGTGATGAATCACATTGAGTCTTATATTGAAGTTCTGATTTGTTTAAACTACTTATGGAGTAGGTTATTAACGAACAAGATTTACGAATTGTCAATGAGTTTTGTAATATCCCAAAAGAAAACAATTTAGTGTTGTTTTAAGGGCTAATTCTAAGAATGCATCTTTCGCTCAAGGTGTCATCACTTTTTAGGAAAAAAGTTTGGGTATTTCCAAAATAAACCTTGAGACTTGCGACTTTTTTCTTCCAATCTAAGAGTGCCAAGTGTCCTGACACTTTTCAGAACCCAATCATTGAAATTACCTTTTCGTACATATGATTTATAATCGACTTATATCCAGCGACTTTTTAAGATTCGAGCGATTTTATTTTTTTATATTTTCGAGGAAAAAGTCAAACTTTGAAAAGTATTATTTTATTTCTTTTGCTCCTTCCCAATGCTGAGCGACTTAAGCGAATTACTTTGAGCGCCTTTTTTAACTTTGTACTTTTGTACTTTTATATTTTTTTTACATAACTTTTAAATACTTTTTAAATTAAAATGACTATTGTACCCTTAAGTATTTTTACATGTTGAGCATCTTCTTTCCTTTACATGATTTTAAAGACTGAATCTTTAAGTGGCCTCTCTTGCACATCTTCATGCTTGTGATGGTGTTGATCATCCGTTAGAGATTAAAATTGGGTAACTGTGTAATTGATGTAATTTCTTTTGTGAAATAGTTTTCATTGAGATAATAGTAGAATGTGTCGGTGACCTGTATGTTTAGGTTCTGTTATTAACTTTGTTGGTATCAGCTGGTGATGATTTTCTTTAGCCTTGTATTGTTTGGAATACGTTGTACACGTATGTTCTCTTTTTCCGATTAGATTCTGTAAAACAGAGTTAACTGAAAGTGTATATCAGAATAACAATTAAAACCCCTGCTAGTGTTCTCAAAACCAGTGTTAGTTTGTTTAAGTGTATATCAGAATAACAATTAAAACCCCTACCATCTCAATTAATTGTAAGTTAATTATGGAGAATTCGTCGCTCAGAATTGGCTTCCATAGCCACCCATGCCGGGACCCATTTCCGGTTCTTCCTTCTCATCCTTTGGAAGTTCAACAACCACAGCTTCCGTTGTAGTCAATAAAGACGAGACACTACAAAGATCATTAAAGACATTTAAATAATTACAGCCACAAAGGGTCACTAGGGAAAACAATTTGTACTGCTCGTGTTGGCTAACCACTGTTACGTTTCGTGAATCCACTGCTAGTTA
Source organism: Chrysanthemum seticuspe (assembly GCA_019973895.1). Lineage (NCBI taxonomy): Eukaryota > Viridiplantae > Streptophyta > Magnoliopsida > Asterales > Asteraceae > Chrysanthemum > Chrysanthemum seticuspe. The sequence continues at coordinate 6,609,246 of BPTQ01000004.1, read as the reverse complement.
TTTTGGTAATCACTGCTAGTGTTCTCGTAACCACTGCTAGTGTTCTCGAAACCACTTCTAGTGTTAGTTTATAGGTGCAAAGACAACTTCAGCTAAGGATAGAAGCCCAGGGGAAGTACCTGAAGAAGATAATTGAAGAGCAACAGAGACTTGGTCCCGGCTCAGGCCCAGAATCAACTGATCACGCACCTTTCATCATGGACAAGGAACCACAGGCCCCATCCAAGAGCATTTCTGTAGATGAATCATTTTCCTCTAGACATGAACCATCAACACCTGACTCTGGTTGCCACTTGGTGGGGTCACCACTTGAGAGCTCAGTGAAGAAACGAAGATTGAGCACTTTGGATGATGATGCAACATGCTCCAAACCAGAAGGGTTGGGAGGAATAACTACTCATCAGATACTGGAGTCATCGAGCTTTAGGCCACCATATACCATTCAGCTTTCCTGACAGGAGAGCATTCGGGCTTCATCATGACAAAGAGGGGTGTCAGTAATTAGTTCTAAGGAATCATTTTCTTTATGTTGTAAACTTGCCAATACAAACACAGCTAATGTAAATTTGCTCTTCATATTTTACTTCTGATTTTTCATTCAATTTCTTCTTACATGTTACGGGGATACATGTCAAGCAATAGCAAACTAAATGTTAATCTTGAAACCTAGAACCTACACCATACATCCATCATCCCCGGCCTGTGAGATGAACACGACAAAGAATACACGCATTAATTATTACAAACATGATCAAGATGAACGATTCCTCCTGTGCTTGACACGTTTTAGAATACAAAGGCGCAGCCGCTGACTAAGGGCCTCTAGTTTTTCAAACTTGTCACGCCCAAATCTCTTTTCAACATTTTTCTTTTCCTTTAATACATCTGCTGCATGTTGACTAGTTCGAAGAGGTGTTGCCAACACTTTCAATGTTACCAGATCACTGTCATTAGAGATGGTGCAATCTGGAAAAGGTTCACCAACACTGCCCAAAGACGAACATCTTCCCCAGCTCTCTCTATTCGAGCTTGTATAAGAACAACACTCCGTACGACCATTTGGCTTGTCCTGATAACATTAGTATATAAATATTTGAGTTCAAACTGTCTAACTAGAAAAAAACAGCAACATAAAAGTTTTTTTAGTATAGAAATTAGCATAAGAAGAGCACCAATAACTTTAGCCTAATCACCTGCAATTGTGACGATTCGTGAAGACTACTAATACTGACATCATTCACCAGGAAGTTCTGCACCCATTAGAAAACAGATATTATAATCCATCTTCACGTAACAATTTGTACACTAAGTATTGATATAAGGGAGGGAAAATTTAATACAATAATACAGTATGTGGAAGTGGAACAGATATTACCTCTTGTACTACACCAGCATCAACTTGAAGATCTCCCAAATCATAGTACTTCTCATATCTGCTTGAACACACTTGAGGAGGGTGAAGAACATTGTGAAAGAATATGGATACCGAGTCATAAAAGAACTGTGGCCTAGATGAGTTGTGATCCCCTTCGAACTTTATTATGTTTTTATCTCCCTGCAGATAATCAAAATATGTTCTTTCAAGACTTATTAGCTTCAAGTGAGCCAAAAGGTACCAAGGGGGGGGGGGGGGGGGGGGGGGGGGGTGTTTTATACCGCATAGGAATTAGAGATGAGGTCTGAGTGATGGGGTTGTATAAACTTGTCACCTTTGGCATGTCCAAATAATGCAGGAACAAAAGTTTTCGGCGCAACCTGAGGTATCAAAATATGAGTCATTGCAAGTCATTAAACAAAAGAAAGGAGTCCAAGTAACACAGACCTTCAAGACGTTAATATCCATAATATCAAACTTTGCCTTCTTTTGAATCACTCGACGCATTTTATTCATATAAATATGACATAACTAGCTAGTTTATGACTTTAGATACAACATTTTATTCATATAAATTGGACAAAATTTATATATCTGAAATGTACTTGCTGTGGGTTCAAGACTGGTTGCTAGCTAGTAATTGTATATGTGTATATGTTTTTTTTTTTCCTTTTAATTCCTTTAATTTATCTTGAAAGTTACAGGAATAAATTTGTCATGGCATGTAACGTAGTCAAATCGTTTAGTTATCAACCAAAATCTCTAGGTACAAACAAAATAAGCAACCTTCTGAGTTGTGACACCAGATCAGTAACTTGAGTCGTTTTTCTGTTTCTCTCCCTTTGGCCTTTTAGTAGCTTGTTTTTTTCAGTATTCCCTTCTCGTTCTTGGTTAAGTTTGGTGAGTTTAGTAATGTGTGCAGTGTGGGTCTGTTGGTAAGTGAACTTTAACTTGTCCTTAAGGTATGTTGGTAAGTGAACTTTAACTTGTCCTTAAGGTATGGGGTTTAATTCGCCAACTAGATAACTGTTTTTAGATCATTTTCCATTTTTCATCATTGGTATGTTCCAAGATAACAAAAGTTACAAATTAAATTATGTTGATGTCACACTATAATATCTTGCATAATGTTCCAAGATAACAAAAGTTACAAGAAGCTTAGCAGTGGTTATCGAGATAGCTTGTAGCAGTGGTTACGAAAAATACTAGCAGTGGTACCCGATATGATAGCAGTGGAACAAGAAGCTTAGCAGTGGTTATCGATCACGAGCAGGAGTAACAATAACCAGCACCTTATTAAACACCATGAACAACATCAATACGAGTAGCAAATCATGTACATTGAATATGCATCAATAAAGTACCATGCAACCTCAGTATAACCAACGTATCCGAATATACCCCAAGATGCCAATTCGCTGATCAGTAAAACATATGCACAATCCACCTCTAGATTAATCTTTGACAACAATTAGGGTTCCAATCAAAAGCCAAGCGAGTAAGCAGCAGATTAGCATAAGTAGCAGTTATGATCTTAGTTGAGCAGTACTGTTGAGCAACAGCTAAGATGAATGCAATTGGTTCGAATGAATAGAAAGGTATATAGAAAGCCTAAACGAAAAATAGTATCAATAATTGGTGGAAATGTATAGGGAATGAATGAGAAAAATAATTGGTAGAAATGGAAGAGACAAGGGTATAATAGACAATTTAGTTAAAATTATAATTTTGAAAAGTGTAAAAATGTACTAAAAGGTACAAAAGTATAAAGTAAAAAAAGTCGCTAATATTATTTCACTTAAGTCGCTCAGCATTGGGAAGGAGCGAAAAGTATAAAAAAATATTTTAGTAACTTTGACTTTTTTTACTAAAAGACAAAAAAAAAATTCGCAAGATTCTTAAAAAAGTCGCTGAGATTCGGTCGCTGTACTAAAAGACAAGGGTATAATAGACAATTTAGTTAAAATTATGATTGGGTACACAAACTTCGAAGGACACTTGTCATGCTTATATGAAAAGTAGAAAAGCCGCAAGTCTCAAGGTTTATTTTGGAAATACCCAAACTTTTTTCCTAAAAAGTGATGACACCTTGAGCGAAAGATGCATTCTTAGAATTAGCCCTTGTTTTAATTGCTAAAGTATTTATAGATAGTCTTTAAATTACAAAAGCAAGCGGGAGTTTTGTTTAGATCTTGAAGAGATTAAATTTCAATTACAAAACACATAATCTTCTAAAATATACTAGTAAGTATCATGATGAGGTCAAATCTGATAGACCTCAAGATGGTGGAATTCTCATTCATAGATCCGCAAGGATATCTCATATATTTGATAGAGTGAATTACATAATTGGTCCTTGTGGTTTGTTGAAAATTGCAGAAAATGTCCCTGTGCTTTTTTTTCAGTGCGTTTCGTCCCTGTGGTTTACAAATCTTACGGATTTTGTCCCTCGTCCAAAAATGTCCGTTAAGTGTCTTGCGCTGTTAGTCCTTCGTTAGTGCAGTCCGTTAAGTGTTTTGCACTGTTAGTCCTTCGTTAATAAATTTTGCACCGTTAGTCCTTATTTTTTAAAATATAGTTTTCCCCAATTAGTCCCTCCGTTAATAATAGTTTTCACCCGTTTTTGTCCGTTTTTATCCGTTTTCGTTCGTTTTTTATCCGTTTCCCCCCGTTTTTTTACGTTTTTCGTCCGTTTTCTTTCGTTTTTTATAGTTTTTGTCCATTTTTCTTACGTTTTTATCGGTTTTCATCCGTTTTTGTCCGTTTTCCGTACGTTTTTATCGGTTTTTCTTACGTTTTTGTCCGTTTAAAAAAAAATTGAATAAAAAATTTCAAAAAAAAAATTTGAATAAAAAAAATATTTTTCAAAAAATATATATTTTTTTAAAATATGTCCGTTTTTTTTCAATATTTTTCGGAAATTTTTTAAGATTTTTTAAAAAAAAATATATTTGAAAAAAAATATTTTTCGGAAATTGTTTTTACCGTTTTTTTCGGAAAATATTTTTGTCCGTTTAAAAAAATATTTGAAAAAAATTTCCGAAAAATATTTTTTTTCAAATATTTTTTTTTTAAATCTTAAAAAATTTCCGAAAAATATTGAAAAAAAACGGACATATTTTAAAAAAAATATATATTTTTTGAAAAATATTTTTTTTATTCAAATTTTTTTTTTGAAATTTTTATTCAAATTTTTTTTTAAACGGACAAAAACGTAAGAAAAACCGATAAAAACGGACACAACGTAAGAACAACGGACAAAACGAAAGAAAACAGACAAAACATAAGAAAAACGGACAAAAAATTAAGAAAAACGTAAGAAAAACGGAGAAAAACCGATAAAAACGTAAGAAAAATGGACAAAAACTATATAAAACGAGAGAAAACGAATGAAAAACGTAAAAAAAACGGGGGGAAACGGATAAAAAACGAATGAAAATGGATAAAAACGGACAAAAACGGTTATTAACGGAGGGACTAATTGGGGAAAACTATATTTTAAAAAATAAGGACTAACGGTGCAAAATTTATTAACGAAGGACTAACAGTGCAAAACACTTAACGGACTGCACTAACGAAGGACTAACAGCGCAAGACACTTAACGGACATTTTTGGACGAGGGACAAAATCCGTAAGATTTGTAAACCACAGGGACGAAACGCATTGAAAAAAAAGCACAGGGACATTTTCTGCAATTTTAAACAAACCACAAGGACCAATTATGTAATTCACTCTATTTGATATGATGAGAAATATGAATTACAGGATCATGGTAAACATGTTAGTCATAATGATACATTACCTAATATTGAATTGTGGTAAATTATTCATACTATGAATGATAAGATGCTGTCCAAAAAGATAATCAACTTTGACAACTTGGTTTATCTTAATAAAGATGAGTTTTTTCAAAAGTAGGAAAACCCTAGTGGTTTAAATCTTTGTGTAGAAATCATATGGACAATATTGTACATATGTTTAATGCATGACTTGTGAATAGATTATTAATTACACTTAAGCAATTAACTGTGATTGAATATTCTTTCCTTGGCACATTAAATATATAATGATTATAATTGTCATACTTATTTTCATTGATATGAAAAATGACAATGGAATATTAAAACTCTTTCTTGTGTGATTGCTTTTGCGAGGACGATAAGTAATACAAATGAGTTTTATGAATTCACATAATTTTGAAAATGTACAAACTGCAAGAATCCATAAATGGATATATGCATACATCTAGGAGATGATTCTTATGTTTAACTATTAAATACAAGTTTTGGTTTAAAATTAAGATAATTTCTAAGTATTCCTGAAAGCTAGTGGGAGTATTATGTTTATTTTCTTTAAATCTTATATGTTGTGGGTAGTAACATTCCATCTAAGCTAAATGTTAAGTTTTAGTTGGGAATGGAACTTCACATGAAAGATTTTGGCAATAAGACATACAACCTTGGAATATATGTTTATTATTAATAAACATGTGCGGTAAAATAAATGAGTCTAATAGAACATGATATATCATTTAGAAAATGGATATGTAGAACATGAAATAAATCTTTGTTTGACATAAGGATTTTTCATATACATCATGTTATTGTTATATCATGCTTGAATGCAAGATGATTTGACAACATTGATATCTAATGAAGTTATTAGATAACTAGTGTAATGAATATTCTAATAGATTATGTTTGAATCTAGAATTACATTCCTCAGCCTGGAATTGCTCTCAAAATTCTATTGATGAGCAATACAACAATTGTTGCGTAATTGTCATAGCCAACGAACTTGAAAGTTTGGAAGGCATCAAACATTACACTATAGATATTGAAGGTTACGGAGATTTTTAAAGAGCATATTGTTGTTTGTATACAATGTTGCTGGTTTAATTGAGATGACACTCAATACTAGTCATGGTAAGATTTCATCCTTGTAAATGACCATGTGAACTAGTTGTGCTCAACTAAGAGCATAGTTGCATTATACATTAAAGAATAAGAATACTTTAAACTTTAAAATGTTTGAAAGTTTGATTGTCATAAATTCGTGGTTGAGGATGTCACACATTTTATGAAATATTATGTGGCAATATCAAGATATTTTGAATGCACACATATAAGAACTTCACTAGTTGAATTCTTGAAATAAGTATTCTCAAAATTCCAATAGATCAAAGTTAGTTGAAATTATGCCTTGTCAACAAGTATGATTGTCATTACTTGAGGCATAATTCATTAACAAGTATTATCATGCATTGATCTATTTAGTATTTGGATAAGAGATGTTTTGAACAAATATTATTTAAATGAAATAAAATATTGGTTATGTTTATTTTTCATTTTCTTAATATTATATCATATATTTGCATGTTTAAACCATGAATAACTTATGTTATTCTAAAAGTCCGTTGTCGATCAATGATGTGAGAATGTCATTGAATTAAGACAAATCTGAGTTTTGGTATAATACACTTAAAGTATATTGATGCGTGGGACATGCCAAATTCACATGATATTCAATGAATTGAATATAGGACAGATCCCAACTTAACATGATTGTACTTTATGGATCCTTGTCATTAAGTAAATCATGTATATTTATCCTCAGACTTGAGATACCAGATAACTGTTATGAATGTAGCACACTTGTGTAAAATAGTCTAACACTATCCATAAAAGGTGGTTATAAGGGCTATTTTCGAAAGTGTTGCAAAGTTCATGAGTTTTGCTTGTAGTCAAGAGAATTTGCTCCTTTGAATTTGTTTCAAAGCATAATACCGTTTGGGCCCGTCCTAGGATTGGCAAGATGTTTGTAAGGCCTTACCCAAGATCTATCTGGAATACGTTCAGATGATTTGGTAATCTTGTTCAATCAGATATAACGAGAAACAAAATATTAACTTGTGAAATGACTTGATCCATATTCACAGTTAATGAAGTATTAGAAGTAAAAGGATAAGTATTAATGATGAATCATTAAAATGGTTTTTCCATGAAAACCACACTCGATTCGATCTGGGGGCATTGGCGTGTTAGGCTAGACTAAACCAATGTCATTACTATATTAAGATATATCCAAGTGGGAGCTGAAAGGTTATGGATATAAATTAATATTAGTATGACCGGATTCGAACTCGAGACATCGGGATTGCACACATTACGTATGAGAATCAATGTAAATAATAATTAATATATTAAATGTAATATTTAATTATTGATCACAAATAAATACTTAACGATAGTTAATATTTAACGAGTTTTGATTATCGGTCGTTAAATGTCAACGGGGATATGAAGAAAAGTTAAGAAGCCAAGAGAAGGTTTTAGGAACCCTCTTTTGGGCTTGTTTTTGGCCGAAACTATAGAATCCCACATCAGAAACCATAGTAATCTTGACATCCACCATAAGGTTATAAATACATCCCCATGTATTCATCCTTTGGGACACTAGATTTCAATGGAAGGCCAAACTTCTTCTTTCTTCCCTCTTGTTCTTAGGTCGACGAAGCAAAACCCCACGTAAGGGATTTGCGAGTGACCTTGAGCATAACAAAGGTGTTTGGTTAATCTATTGTGATCAAGAACCTAGCTTTTCTCATTGATTCGCTACTAATATGTGTGTACAAGAACGAAGAGCAAATACACTTGTGTTTGCATATCTTGGTGGGTCGACAAGGGTTTTGGTCGACATTCATAAACCCTAATTTATTAGGGTTTAAGGTTTCTTGGTACTTGATCTTAATTTGGGGCTTTCATAAACCCTAATTGCATTGATTCGCAAAAGGTACGCATATACTTTTAATTCGGTTAATTAATTTACAAGTATTATTCCTATTACTTCTGTTGCATGCTTTGATGATGTTTATGTGTTTTCTATAATTGTTATGATTAGTAAAACCCAACAGTGGCATCACGAGCCGTTAATACGTTGTAATTAATTACCGAAACACATAAAAATTGAATCTTTGAGATTATTACATGATTTTATTGGTTTCTACGGTTTTAAAATTGGAACCCTAATTTTTTTTTGGGTCGATTACCCTTAATTGATTTAATTAGGTTTTAATTTTTTTTCGCAAAAACTTGTAGAAACCCTAGGATTGCATGTATATTTTATGTGGTTTTAATGAATAATTGTTATGTGCCATGTATTATGCGTATCTTGGGCTATAATTGTTATGAGGAATCCATGGTAGAACATGCATGTTTTGCTATGGATTATTGTTTATTGATTGTTTTGATTAATTGTTAAGTAAAATTCACATGTAATTAGTCTGATAAATATTGAATTGGGGAAAACCTCAATATATCTAATGAATCAATTATGTGCTATGTGGTATGTGTTTTAGCAAAGACTTACGCAATCGATTCATCGATGTATGTGGCTCACGTTGTACTTGATGAAAACACGTGGAAGTCTTGGTTAAACATATGCATGAATAAACCTAGAATTGATTATTAGGGTTTTATCGAACAAATTATGCATGTGGCTAATTGTTTTTACATATATTAATTGTTAAGTTATATGTATTTTATTTGAGTTCGTTTTAATTTTTATTTGAGTGCCTTTTGTTTATATTTTATGACATGTTAGTAAGCAAAAAGGTTTTTTGAGAATAGAAAATTAAATGGACTAAATAATGGCGAAATTTGATTTGTTTTTTAAGTATTAAATCTTGAACTTTTGATCGACTGATGCGACTGTACTAAATGGTTAGAACGGCTCACCCACTAGAACAAACTCGAAAGGGGGTTTAAAGAAGTGCGCACAGTCACACTGAAAGGATGTCTAAGGTTATGCTTTAGTCACTACTAGAAAACAGGGCAACAATGACGGTCAAATCTGTCGGTAATCTGTCGGTAACGGCTGTTGCTGACGGATTACCAACTGAAACTTTCCGTTGGTAATATCGCTGTCGGTAATTTTACTGACGGGTTTTACCGACAGGTTTCAAAAATCACTAACGGAATTTTCCGTTGTTAATTTGTTATTAATCACCAAAAACTATGCCAAATTTTCCGTTGCTAATCCGTCATTAATTACCAACAATCACTAACAAATTTCCCAACAGATTTCTAACAAATTCTAATGACGGATAAATGTCAGTAAATGCCAATAGTTTACTAACGCTTAACCGACATATATTACCCACGGTTTATCAACGCTTCCCCGCATATCAACGTATCTATAAACAAAATCATATCCCAAAAGAACATACATTAAAGTCATGTTTTAAATTCTGCAAATCAACATACAGATTTAACTTTCGAATTACAAGATCAATGTAACAAAATGTTGATAATATTCGATATCCGACTACAAATACTAAAAGATACTACCGTCAACTATATATTAGTTAGATGGGAGGGGTGTGGTGATTTCCTAACACGATATCTTGAAACTCCTTAAGCTTAGCTTGCCATTCATGACGATCATCTTCCAGTTGGTTCTCAAATTCCTTCCTTAGAGCAATTTCACGACGAACTCCATCCTCTTGTTTTTGCTCCAACTTTTCTTCTAATCGAAGTACCTAAAGTATGGATACATGAGAAACATACACATATAAAGTGCTACATGCCTAGATATTTTATTGTTACAAGATTATACACTGAAAACTAAAAGCCAATACATTGACACCAGTTGACCATTAGTTTAATTCAGTTAGCGTATAACGGTACAAAATGGCATGTGATACAGATTCGCGGCTGGTGTGTCTACCCTCGTCATCTCTACATGATATGTTAGATGGCCTGACTAAGGAGTGTATGTTTAAATCAAGGGTCGTGTCATCTGCTACAACATTACTAACATCACCCCTACCCAGTGGCGGAGCCAAGATATTGACACATGGGGGGCAAAAAATATTGTCGTAAAATTGTTATGTGCCATGTATTATGCGTATCTTGGGCTATAATTGTTATGAGGAATCCATGGTAGAACATGCATGTTTTGCTATGGATTATTGTTTATTGATTGTTTTGATTAATTGTTAAGTAAAATTCACATGTAATTAGTTTGATAAATATTGAATTGAGGAAAACCTCAATATATCTAATGAATCAATTATGTGCTATGTGGTATGTGTTTTAGCAAAGACTTACGCAATCGATTCATCGATGTATGTGGCTCACGTTGTACTTGATGAAAACACGTGGAAGTCTTGGTTAAACATATGCATTAATAAACCTAGAATTGATTATTAGGGTTTTATCGAACAAATTATGCATGTGGCTAATTGTTTTTACATATATTAATTGTTAAGTTATATGTATTTTATTTGAGTTCGTTTTAATTTTTATTTAAGTGCCTTTTGTTTATATTGTATGACATGTTAGTAAGCAAAAAGGGTTTTTTGAGAATAGAAAATTAAATGGACTAAATAATGGCGAAATTTGATTTGTTTTCTAAGTATTAAATCTTGAACTTTTAATCGACTGATGCGACTGTACTAAATGGTTAGAACGGCTCACCCACTAGAACAAACTCGAAAGGGGGTTTAAAGAAGTGCGCACAGTCACACTGAAAGGATGTCTAAGGTTATGCTTCAGTCCTCTGCCCCCCTATGCGTTCGATTGGAGCTACCTAGTATAACTGTTCTATGTACGAAGCATCTTAGTGCAAAGTTGTAAGTTTCTCAACGCATCGATTAAAACTTTGTAGAATTTAATCTTAGCAATTTAAAACTATGAGTAAGGTTTTGAAATTTTTTGTTATGAAGATGTATGCATGCTTCTTCATACATAAGTTTTGATTACACATAAAAAATTATACCCTTTAAAATTTAAGTTTATGCCATCTAATGATATGAAACACTTGAAATTTGATAAGGTTTTAAAAGGTACCATTTTGAGGGGTCATTTAAGTCCTTATTTGATCACTTTTGTATCCGTTATTGCTTAATATCGTTCCTTTTCACTTTTTAGGTCTCGTGAAGGCAAAATGCTGGAATGGCACTTATTTGGACGAAAAGGCGCGAATATATGAAGAAAATGGCCAAAGTCGAAATCGAGACACTCACAGTCGCTGAATGTAGAAGGCGACGGCGTCAGGAGCTATTTGCGACGCCGTCGGAGAATTATTGTGACGGGTCAGAACTCAAAACTCGTGTTTTCAAGAGACGGCGTCTAGTTGTGAAAGAGTAGGCCGTCGCTACTCAGACGGCCTAGATGCGATCCAGACGACGTCAGAAGCTGAAGAGGACGGCGTCACGGACATAAGGTGACGCCGTCGCAAGGTTAACGTGGCCAAGACGAAACCCTAATGGCGGCGACACGACGGCGTCACTAAACATAAGGTGACGCCGTCGCAACTGTAATCTTATATATAGAATCCGAATTTTTCAGTCTTTGAGTGGAGAGTCTTTGGAGTAAAAACCTAAAACCGAACCTAAGGTGTCTTGTACAGTATTTTAGGGTTTTTAACCCTATCTTACACCAAGATAAGTCTTTGCTTCATTAATTCAATTATGTCTTTGATTATTTGTGTGTATGCTTGCATGTTCTCCATGTCCGGCTAATTTATTTGTGTGTTTGCTTAGGAAGTATGAAACTTAATTATTAAATATTGATTGGTTGTTTCTTATCTTAGTTGATTAATGATCTAGTAATGCGATAGGTCATTCGTTGTGTACTTAATGCTTGATTCATCTTTGTGAACCCTAGAGTATGATTACCTGAGTGATTGTAGTCTAAACCATCCGAAGAGCGCCTTAGAGTAGGAGTCTATAATCTCTAAGTGGATTTGTAGACAAGACCCTTTGGTAAGTTCAAAGAGTTAGGGAGAAACGCATACCCTACAACTTTAGAAACACAACGCAACTAGGAATAAGACGTGACACTCAACCATCAATAGGAGATAATTAAGGAGTAATACAAACTAAGTAAACACATCTTTAAACTATCATACGAGCACACATTAATTAGACATAGACTCCCACAACCTTAGTTTAGATAATTAGATAATAGTAGAGTAATCGGTAGAAATACCAACCCCCCAAATCCAATACCCGAGATTCGTACCTTTCCATTTTCATAAAATATAAAAAGATAAAAAATAATCTTCCTCAACCTTAACCTTAGCGTAGTAACTCCCTACTAGCATTCCTATTCCCCTAGAGAACGATATCAATACCCGTGGCTTACCCTAATTACTACACTACAACGATTAGGTTCACTGCCTAGGGTGTTATAAAACTTGCTCGAAGAAAAGGAAGTTCCTTTGACCCCGAACGACGCGGGGAATAGAATAGCTAGTTAGTAGTCCACCTCGTTCAGGTTTCTTTGCTTGATTCCTATCAAGTAAATTTTTCTTATTTTTAGATTTCTCTTAGTCTATCCCCCTTCTTCGTAACCTCATCACTTTTCATCATGGAAGGTGATAACCCACTACCATTCATCAACATACCACCAAATGACCCGCCAAGAGCCCGTACTCTTGGTGAATACTCAAGACCAAGCCACTTAGGCTATAGGAACACCATTGAGCTTCCCGACCAAGCCCAAACTACGGCCCTGCGATCCGACACCATCCGGTTGGTGCAAAACGGATGTGCATTCCATGGACTTCGTTCCGAAGATCCAAATCAGCATCTGAGGGATTTCCTCAAAATCGTCGATTCCATCGACCTTGATGCTACTACTCGGGAGACCACGCGCCTGCGTCTCTTCCAATTCTCTCTACGGGACCAAGCTAGTAATTGGCTTGAGCGACTTCCCGCCGGCTCCATCTCAAGTTGGGATGATCTTACTTCTCGCTTCCTTGCTCAATTTTTCCCACCGGGGAGAACCACTAAGCTTAGGAATGACATCTTGATGTTCCAACAACGTCAAGGTGAATCTCTCTACGAAGCATGGACCCGATTCAAGGACTTACTTCATAAAGTCCCTCATCACGGCATTGATCTTTGGCTCCAAGTCCAAATCTTTTATGATCATGTCAACTTTCCCACTAAGCGATCCATTGACCAAGCGGCCGGTGGAAAACTTAGTGATCTCACCGCAGAAGAATCATGGGAAATAATAGAGGACCTTGCCCTCTATGACAACGAAAGTTGGGATGACCCCCGTGAGCTGCCCAAAACCGTCAAGGCAATCTCCTTGCCTCCTCCCAACCGTAGGATGATCGAACTTGAAGATCAAGTTAAATTCCTCATGAGTTCCTACAAAAATCCTAAGTCCTCACGACAAGTGAATCAAATCACTCTACCTTGTGAGTTATGCAGTGGTCCCCATGACACTCGTGACTGCTCAAGGCTCTCCGAACAAGCTTTTGCGGACTACGCCTCCATACGTACCGACGGAGCGGGAGAGAAGTGGTACACTTTCAAACCCGAACAAAACAACTTAGGAAACTCATACAACCCCTCATGGAGAAATCACCCTAATCTTAAGTGGAACCAAAACTCAAGCACACCCCAAAGTTCATCTAGTTCGCCTAATAGGTTCAATTCTTCTTATACCGGGAACCCCACTAATCTTGAAGCAATTGCATCTAGATTTTTGTCATCCCAAGAAACTCGATTGAATAAGCTTGAAGCCGATTTTAAGCAAAAACAGAGCGAGATGACAACCAAGCTTGATGCCCTCTTAAAAGCCTTCAATGAGCGGGAAGTTGGAGCACTCCCAAGTGATACCATTAAGAACCCAAAAGTGAATTCGATTGCATCGACTTCACATTCCAGTTCACCATGGGAAAGTGCACATCCATGTCCCTCTCACCCAACGGTTCACTCGGTAAATGCTATCAAAAAGGGTTCCAAGTCATCCAAGAAATACCAAGGCCCGGCACCTTTGGTAAAGCCTACTCCTGAGAAACCCGTCAGCCAAGAATCCAAACCTAGTTTAGAGGAGGAGTACAAGGAACTCTATCAAGAGAAACCAATTCTTGAAGTCTTAGCTCATGCACCTTATTATAATGCTTTAAAAGAAAAATATGAGTTAGAACTTAGGCTTGGGAAACATGGGTCCGCCTTTGTGCGAAACAACTTACCTAAGAAGTTAGATGATCCCGGGCTATTCACTCTTCCGTGTAGACTTGGAACTTCCAAGCCACTCGATGCTTTAGCCGATTTAGGATCATGCATCAATCTCGTTCCGTTGTCCCTTCATAGAAGCCTCAACCTAGGTAAAATTGAACCAACGGAAACTATCTTAGGATTAGCGGACGGTAGTATAGCACGTCCGGTTGGAATAATAAAGGACATGGTAGTACATGTAGGAGAGTTGACTCTTTTGGCCGACTTTCATGTACTCGACATGAATAAGGACCCGACATGCCCATTACTAGTTGGAAGAGGATTTTTAGCTACCGCTAGTGCCATCATCGATTGTAAGATGTCCAAAATAGTGGTAGGAGAGGGGAGTGCTAGATCTGTTTACGATGTTAAAAAACATACATACTATAAGGATGAGGAAATCCCACAAGAGATAGGGTTGGATAGAGAGCCTTCTCGATATGGACCTTGGATTGAGAAGAACATCATAGGCCCCCAAAGACCTTTTTACCTAGATAAGGCCTTTGCTAGTGCAGCAACTTTCCAAGAACAAGAATTGGCTAGGGATATAGAAGTGAACCCGTTCGAGGACGCCTTAGTATTTAGGAAGATGACCGAGTTCCTAGGAAGCTTGCCCGTTAACCTTGTCATGAATAAGTGGATAGTTGAGAAATCCGAACACATGTGGAATTGGAATAGACCGCCTAGTGATGGTAATGGAAGGTGGCACATTAGGATACAAATCTATGATCCCGATGGTGAGATGTTTGAAAAGGCATATTTAACCGAACGTACTACTAGGAACTTGAATGATAAGTTTGATCCTTACGACATTGTTGAGGATAGACTTACGTATATCGGTACGTAGGAGCACGACTATGAGTCTAGCTACAAGACTCTTTAATAAAGAAAAGCGCTTCGTGGGAGGCAACCCATGCTTAATTGTTTGCTTGTTAGTGTCATATATCTTTTATTAATTGTTTATCCTCATGTTTAAATTTGTAAAAATGCTTTATTTTGTTTTTAACTTCGTCTTAATTACATATAAAGGTATTTTACATAAGGGATAAGTGTAGGGAGGATTACACACGTTTTCAAAAGAAACGTAAACATGAGAATAACAATTGACTAAAAGATATATATGTTTGTTTGTTCGAGTCAAATGCTTGTATCGAGTCATAATGGATGTTTTGCAGAAATTTTTTCCAGATTCTAAAAATGTAAATTTTCCAGAAATTTTTCCAGAAAATCGCAGACCAGTTTTTGTCAGGATAACCTGACGGCGTCAGGATTGCAACCTGACGGCGTCAGGAAGGAGTAAAAACATCAGATTACTTTTTCTCGTTTTCTGAGCTACTTATAAATTTTTGGAATTTTCCAGGTCTTAATTTTCTTAGAAATTCTGTAAACATCCATTCCACAAGCATTATATCCTAGTTTAAATCGAGTCTTATATATATTATTACCGCCGATTTTACGCGAAGGTTTCGTTTGTTTTCTTCAAGTGTGCAGGTTTAGTTTGTCAAGAAGAAGTTACATAAGATTGGAAGGAGCTTTTCACGCAATAATTCTTCTTGAAAAGAATTTAACCACCACTTTACACGGATCCTACCGAGCTAATCAGGGGAGTATTAGTTTCTTTTGTTTTTAATTACCTTCCAATTATCATAACTTTGATACTTTCGGGGAACATTGGGGACAATGTTCAGTTTAAGTGTAGGGAGGGAAAATAAAACGGGAACTTTGAAATTATGCTTATCCTTGACTATTTGCTTTGTCCAATTGTGATTGTGTAATAAACCATGAGAAAATGTTGGTTAGGGTAATTTTGGCACCAAATTTAAAATTTTTCATGACATATAGGAGTGGGCCATTAGTCTTAACAAAAGCGTCTCACGGATAGGAAGTTATATGACTAGCACAAAACCCTTACCACCCAAATTCCACCCAAAATGTGAGGATCGCCCTTAGATTAGTAGGAATTAAAGCATTCATCTTTAATGCTTAGAGTGTGAACTGGTAGTATATTAGATTCTAGAACTTGTTTTGTGATGCATTCCGAGATCGCAAGTGAGGCTACACTTGTGTAGTTAGGAATAACTAAATGATAAGAGGCATTAGGATAACCCTTGTTTGATACCTGTAATATAATTACTTCTTCCACGTCGGTTGAGTAATTCCCCCACACCCTTTGCGTTGTACTCATCTTTAGTACACGATACCCCTAGTTAACCCCTCAGAGCCTATCCTTTTCGCGGTTCTCGTGATATTTCGGTTTTTCCGGAATATCAATGAAGAGCATTGTTTACACCACACCCCCAAATATACACCCAAATCGCCTTAGCCTACCCCTTATGCACTCACTTTTAGTGCAATTATTTGTTATCACCTTAAACCCTTAGTTCAATTATCTAGTTGCTTGCATAAGTTGCTAAGTCGAGCCATATCCTTTGTATACAGTTTTGGGATGATTGGGATTCATGGGAAAAGTTAAAGTTTATGAAATGACGGGAAGGGAACGTTAAATTCAAATTCCCTTTGTTTGCGTAATAATGTACCCCAAGTGTTTTGATCTTTTCAATTCGGGTCAAATTAGTGTTAGAGTAATAAAAACTCAAGTGTAGGGATATGCTTATAAATCCCTAGTATTTTGATGTTATCTTAGAGGATGGTAGAGTAAAAGTGTATGAAAAAAAAAAAAAAAAAAAAAAAAAAAAAAAAAAAAAAAAAAACATACGGGCTACCATCCTACATCTATCCTTTAAATTTATGTTTATTTATTTCAGTTATCTAGAGTTTAGAGTGTCGAGTCTTGGCTTAGCAACGCCATTCTTCATATGCAGTTAACATAAAGATTTTTGACTTACCACCACTAAATAGCCTATCCCACCAAACCCTTATTTCCCTACCGTAAGCCTAACATTACAACCCTTTAAAAGACCTCTTTGATAGTCTTTCCTAGGTGCTTACGCCAAAGCGATGGAGGTTTGATCTATTCTCAAGCCTATGGTAATCTATGTACTAGGACCGGTTAATGAGTGTTTATCTTCCATTTCCTATATTGTTATATTTCATTTATACACCTGAGAGAGATGTGAGTATCCAAACACCCCATGTGAGGTGCTAGTATGTAATTTCCGTGCTTGTTATGACTTTTGCGGGGCTTATATGTGTTGTGGACCGTTTTGAATTAATGCTGAATGACCCCTAACTTATAAATTAATTGGCTAAAAGCACATTTGCTTGAGGACAAGCAAATAACAAGTGTAGGGATATTTGATAAGGTTTTAAAAGGTACCATTTTGAGGGGTCATTTAAGTCCTTATTTGATCACTTTTGTATCCGTTATTGCTTAATATCGTTCCTTTTCACTTTTTAGGTCTCGTGAAGGCAAAATGCTGGAATGGCACTTATTTGGACGAAAAGGCGCGAATATATGAAGAAAATGGCCAAAGTCGAAATCGAGACACTCACAGTCGTTGAATGTAGAAGGCAACGGCGTCAGGAGCTATTTGCGACGCCGTCGGAGAATTATTGTGACGGGTCAGAACTCAAAACTCGTGTTTTCAAGAGACGGCGTCTAGTTGTGAAAGAGTAGGCCGTCGCTACTCAGACGGCCTAGATGCGATCCAGACGACGTCAGAAGCTGAAGAGGACGGCGTCACGGACATAAGGTGACGCCGTCGCAAGGTTAACGTGGCCAAGACGAAACCCTAATGGCGGCGACACGACGGCGTCACTAAACATAAGGTGACGCCGTCGCAACTGTAATCTTATATATAGAATCCGAATTTTTCAGTCTTTGAGTGGAGAGTCTTTGGAGTAAAAACCTAAAACCGAACCTAAGGTGTCTTGTACAGTATTTTAGGGTTTTTAACCCTATCTTACACCAAGATAAGTCTTTGCTTCATTAATTCAATTATGTCTTTGATTATTTGTGTGTATGCTTGCATGTTCTCCATGTCCGGCTAATTTATTTGTGTGTTTGCTTAGGAAGTATGAAACTTAATTATTAAATATTGATTGGTTGTTTCTTATCTTAGTTGATTAATGATCTAGTAATGCGATAGGTCATTCGTTGTGTACTTAATGCTTGATTCATCTTTGTGAACCCTAGAGTATGATTACCTGAGTGATTGTAGTCTAAACCATCCGAAGAGCGCCTTAGAGTAGGAGTCTATAATCTCTAAGTGGATTTGTAGACAAGACCCTTTGGTAAGTTCAAAGAGTTAGGGAGAAACGCATACCCTACAACTTTAGAAACACAACGCAACTAGGAATAAGACGTGACACTCAACCATCAATAGGAGATAATTAAGGAGTAATACAAACTAAGTAAACACATCTTTAAACTATCATACGAGCACACATTAATTAGACATAGACTCCCACAACCTTAGTTTAGATAATTAGATAATAGTAGAGTAATCGGTAGAAATACCAACCCCCCAAATCCAATACCCGAGATTCGTACCTTTCCATTTTCATAAAATATAAAAAGATAAAAAATAATCTTCCTCAACCTTAACCTTAGCGTAGTAACTCCCTACTAGCATTCCTATTCCCCTAGAGAACGATATCAATACCCGTGGCTTACCCTAATTACTACACTACAACGATTAGGTTCACTGCCTAGGGTGTTATAAAACTTGCTCGAAGAAAAGGAAGTTCCTTTGACCCCGAACGACGCGTGTAGCGTTATCAAAGTTGTAATTTAGTTATGTGAGACCTTGAGCTAGATTACAATCACAAGGTGAATCTTTATGTTGTGTGAGACCTCAGCTTAAATAATTTGCAGTTTCTAAATTAGACAACTTAATTAAGTTAGTTAGTGAGACCTATAACTTAAGGCATAAGATGGGATAAAACATGCTTACATTTTGCATAATTGTTTGGCAAAATTGTAAATCCCATATTTTCTAGGAATTGAAAACGTGTTTGTCAATTATTGTTCTTCGACAATTACCTATTCTATACTTTCATCACTAGCAGATCAACTGATGTGGTGAAACTATGATAATGAGTGTCCTAGATTCAAGGAAAATTCTATGGTTAATATGAATATTGACCTAAGGGTATTTTATTTTCTTGAAAGATTTAATTATCGAAAATAATAAAAATTGAATTTTGTTAATTCTGTTGATTGTATTAATGCAACATTAAACCGTAAACGTGGTTTGGGCTTTGGTAAATTGATCTAGTTCTGTTTTCAAACAAATGTTTGATCAAGAAAAATTTACTAAAAAGACAAACATAGACTCTTTTCCATGGAAGAAGAGCGAGACTCAATCCTATTCCTTTTCATGATTGAGAAAGGTATGTTAGGAACATTAGAATTGTCTAAATTCTAATATAACTCATAGCAACTTTAATAGTTAAGAAAATTGCACACCATGTTTTCCTTAAGAGATTTCATTACCCTCTGTTGGTGATTGAATTCTTATATGACATTTTGGTCAACTAGAAAACATGTATGACGTTTTATGAGTTATTAAATTAGAAGCTAGACTAATTACCGCAAAATTAGTAAAAGACAAACTAGTATAGTTTATCTAGTTGTTTTGCTTTGACCAATTAAAGGTGCTACACACTATTGTGGGGATAGTAGACCTATTAAGGAAGAAATTGCATGCTCAAATTTTCAAGTTAATAGCATTGATGGATGATTCATCATTTACAAAGTAGAATACACTCTTTTAGTACCTAAGTAATTGTTACGAATGGTCTTACAAAGGGGTAGCAACGTAATAGCACGCTATTTTCACTGGTTAATTAAACACTTACAATGTTGTCAAATCCAGTGGGAGTATGGTGTATTACTGAATAAGACATTATTGTAACGTTGTCCAATTCAGTGAGAGTTACAAGATTTATTATCTTGGTAGTAACTCAGATTATTTCTAGATTTTCTTGAAATAATACATTACGTTCAAAAATGTAGACATTCATACTCTCAAGAATAGTCATGAACGTTTCCTTGATAAATAAGTGCTCCTACATCTACTTGTAATGCTTATATATCTATGATACTATCATATTGCTCACATAAACAAACGAATGTCATGGTGTTTATCTACTATATGATGTTATTCTATGCACAAGTGGGAGAAGTATTTATTGTGTGCAAAGGAACAACACATACAAATATGATTAATGGATTCTCTTGATCGTAAGGTAAGAGATTAACGTTCTAATAAGATTGTCTTGCTTAAAGAACATTTGTCAAGATTATAGCATATACTACTTTTATGTCTTATGTCATTCAAAATATAGAAACACTTGAAGTTACATTTTAGTTTAAGTGAGATCTTGGCTAGATTGTAATCTCAAGGTAAATCTCCACTTGTTGTGAGATCGAGCGTGGTTGCTTTTACATTTTCTTAAGTTGGACACTTCATGGAATGACATAAATAAATAAAGTAATACTATCTTAAATATTTATGTATTTTTAATGACATAAATAGATAGAGTAGTATATTAACTTGAAAATAAATTAATTGAAACCATGATGTGGTGTTCATAATTACTTTAAATTATAAATGTTTATGTGTTTCTTTGTAAAGTCACAAACATGAAGTCTTTTCATTATTACAAGACATATAATATAAAGTAATACGTTAACTTATTATGTCTTCTTATTAAGATATAAAGTCATTGGTAAATGACTTATAACGTATAATGGAATTATAACTGTTTATGTTTTCTTGTTGAGACATGGACATGAAGTGACTTGATCAAAAGTACTTGAGTTATAAAGCATGCAATTGGCTTGGAATTCTATTATACCATTAAGTTGTCTTAGTTGGTAAATAGGTAAGCCAAAAGGAATATGCTTATCTTGCATATTGTTAGATTGTCTTACAATACTAATTCTAATGAAATAATGTAGGTATATGTATGTTCAGTTAGAAGAATCAAACATTTGTTATATTGTTTGATTCAAGATAACTATATCTTATTTTCTTCTTCCAAAAGCTATCAAGGTTAGAAAATTGAGTATTGATTGGATATACTTAATAAAACTCAAACCTAGAAGATTAATAAGATACCATTTTTGTATGGAATGTGATGAATCACATTGAGTCTTATATTGAAGTTCTGATTTGTTTAAACTACTTATGGAGTAGGTTATTAACGAACAAGATTTACGAATTGTCAATGAGTTTTGTAATATCCCAAAAGAAAACAATTTAGTGTTGTTTTAATTGCTAAAGTATTTATAGATAGTCTTTAAATTACAAAAGCAAGCGGGAGTTTTGTTTAGATCTTGAAGAGATTAAATTTCAATTACAAAACACATAATCTTCTAAAATATACTAGTAAGTATCATGATGAGGTCAAATCTGATAGACCTCAAGATGGTGGAATTCTCATTCATAGATCCGCAAGGATATCTCATATATTTGATAGAGTGAATTACATAATTGGTCCTTGTGGTTTGTTGAAAATTGCAGAAAATGTCCCTGTGCTTTTTTTTAGTGCGTTTCGTCCCTGTGGTTTACAAATCTTACGGATTTTGTCCCTCGTCCAAAAATGTCCGTTAAGTGTCTTGCGCTGTTAGTCCTTCGTTAGTGCAGTCCGTTAAGTGTTTTGCACTGTTAGTCCTTCGTTAATAAATTTTGCACCGTTAGTCCTTATTTTTTAAAATATAGTTTTCCCCAATTAGTCCCTCCGTTAATAATAGTTTTCACCCGTTTTTGTCCGTTTTTATCCGTTTTCGTTCGTTTTTTATCCGTTTCCCCCCGTTTTTTTACGTTTTTCGTCCGTTTTCTTTCGTTTTTTTATAGTTTTTGTCCATTTTTCTTACATTTTTATCGGTTTTCATCCGTTTTTGTCCGTTTTCCGTACGTTTTTATCGGTTTTTCTTACGTTTTTGTCCGTTTAAAAAAAAATTGAATAAAAAATTTCAAAAAAAAAATTTGAATAAAAAAAATATTTTTCAAAATATATATATTTTTTTAAAATATGTCCGTTTTTTTTCAATATTTTTCGGAAATTTTTTAAGATTTTTAAAAAAAAAATATATTTGAAAAAAAATATTTTTCGGAAATTGTTTTTACCGTTTTTTTCGGAAAATATTTTTGTCCGTTTAAAAAAATATTTGAAAAAAATTTCCGAAAAATATTTTTTTTCAAATATTTTTTTTTTTAAATCTTAAAAAATTTCCGAAAAATATTGAAAAAAAACGGACATATTTTAAAAAAAAATATATTTTTTGAAAAATATTTTTTTTATTCAAATTTTTTTTTTGAAATTTTTATTCAATTTTTTTTTAAACGGACAAAAACGTAAGAAAAACCGATAAAAACGGACACAACGTAAGAACAACGGACAAAACGAAAGAAAACAGACAAAACATAAGAAAAACGGACAAAAAATTAAGAAAAACGTAAGAAAAACGGAGAAAAACCGATAAAAACGTAAGAAAAATGGACAAAAACTATATAAAACGAGAGAAAACGAACGAAAAACGTAAAAAAAACGGGGGGAAACGGATAAAAAACGAATGAAAACGGATAAAAACGGACAAAAACGGTTATTAACGGAGGGACTAATTGGGGAAAACTATATTTTAAAAAATAAGGACTAACGGTGCAAAATTTATTAACGAAGGACTAACAGTGCAAAACACTTAACGGACTGCACTAACGAAGGACTAACAGCGCATGACACTTAACGGACATTTTTGGACGAGGGACAAAATCCGTAAGATTTGTAAACCACAGGGACGAAACGCATTGAAAAAAAAGCACAGGGACATTTTCTGCAATTTTAAACAAACCACAAGGACCAATTATGTAATTCACTCTATTTGATATGATGAGAAATATGAATTACAGGATCATGGTAAACATGTTAGTCATAATGATACATTACCTAATATTGAATTGTGGTAAATTATTCATACTATGAATGATAAGATGTTGTCCAAAAAGATAATCAACTTTGACAACTTGGTTTATCTTAATAAAGATGAGTTTTTTCAAAAGAAGGAAAACCCTAGTGGTTTAAATCTTTGTGTAGAAATCATATGGACAATATTGTACATATGTTTAATGCATGACTTGTGAATAGATTATTAATTACACTTAAGCAATTAACTGTGATTGAATATTCTTTCCTTGGCACATTAAATATATAATGATTATAATTGTCATACTTATTTTCATTGATATGAAAAATGACAATGGAATATTAAAACTCTTTCTTGTGTGATTGCTTTTGCGAGGACGATAAGTAATACAAATGAGTTTTATGAATTCACATAATTTTGAAAATGTACAAACTGCAAGAATCCATAAATGGATATATGCATACATCTAGGAGATGATTCTTATGTTTAACTATTAAATACAAGTTTCGGTTTAAAATTAAGATAATTTCTAAGTATTCCTGAAAGCTAGTGGGAGTATTATGTTTATTTTCTTTAAATCTTATATGTTGTGGGTAGTAACATTCCATCTAAGCTAAATGTTAAGTTTTAGTTGGGAATGGAACTTCACATGAAAGATTTTGGCAATAAGACATACAACCTTGGAATATATGTTTATTATTAATAAACATGTGCGGTAAAATAAATGAGTCTAATAGAACATGATATATCATTTAGAAAATGGATATGTAGAACATGAAATAAATCTTTGTTTGACATAAGGATTTTTCATATACATCATGTTATTGTTATATCATGCTTGAATGCAAGATGATTTGACAACATTGATATCTAATGAAGTTATTAGATAACTAGTGTAATGAATATTCTAATAGATTATGTTTGAATCTAGAATTACATTCCTCAGCCTGGAATTGCTCTCAAAATTCTATTGATGAGCAATACAGCAATTGTTGCGTAATTGTCATAGCCAACGAACTTGAAAGTTTGGAAGGCATCAAACATTACACTATAGATATTGAAGGTTACGGAGATTTTTAAAGAGCATATTGTTGTTTGTATACAATGTTGCTGGTTTAATTGAGATGACACTCAATACTAGTCATGGTAAGATTTCATCCTTGTAAATGACCATGTGAACTAGTTGTGCTCAACTAAGAGCATAGTTGCATTATACATTAAAGAATAAGAATACTTTAAACTTTAAAATGTTTGAAAGTTTGATTGTCATAAATTCGTGGTTGAGGATGTCACACATTTTATGAAATATTATGTGGCAATATCAAGATATTTTGAATGCACACATATAAGAACTTCACTAGTTGAATTCTTGAAATAAGTATTCTCAAAATTCCAATAGATCAAAGTTAGTTGAAATTATGCCTTGTCAACAAGTATGATTGTCATTACTTGAGGCATAATTCATTAACAAGTATTATCATGCATTGATCTATTTAGTATTTGGATAAGAGATGTTTTGAACAAATATTATTTAAATGAAATAAAATATTGGTTATGTTTATTTTTCATTTTCTTAATATTATATCATATATTTGCATGTTTAAACCATGAATAACTTATGTTATTCTAAAAGTCCGTTGTCGATCAATGATGTGAGAATGTCATTGAATTAAGACAAATCTGAGTTTTGGTATAATACACTTAAAGTATATTGATGCGTGGGACATGCCAAATTCACATGATATTCAATGAATTGAATATAGGACAGATCCCAACTTAACATGATTGTACTTTATGGATCCTTGTCATTAAGTAAATCATGTATATTTATCCTCAGACTTGAGATACCAGATAACTGTTATGAATGTAGCACACTTGTGTAAAATAGTCTAACACTATCCATAAAAGGTGGTTATAAGGGCTATTTTCGAAAGTGTTGCAAAGTTCATGAGTTTTGCTTTTAGTCAAGAGAATTTGCTCCTTTGAATTTGTTTCAAAGCATAATACCGTTTGGGCCCGTCCTAGGATTGGCAAGATGTTTGTAAGGCCTTACCCAAGATCTATCTGGAATACGTTCAGATGATTTGGTAATCTTGTTCAATCAGATATAACGAGAAACAAAATATTAACTTGTGAAATGACTTGATCCATATTCACAGTTAATGAAGTATTAGAAGTAAAAGGATAAGTATTAATGATGAATCATTAAAATGGTTTTTCCATGAAAACCACACTCGATTCGATCTGGGGGCATTGGCGTGTTAGGCTAGACTAAACCAATGTCATTACTATATTAAGATATATCCAAGTGGGAGCTGAAAGGTTATGGATATAAATTAATATTAGTATGACCGGATTCGAACTCGAGACATCGGGATTGCACACATTACGTATGAGAATCAATGTAAATAATAATTAATATATTAAATGTAATATTTAATTATTGATCACAAATAAATACTTAACGATAGTTAATATTTAACGAGTTTTGATTATCGGTCGTTAAATGTCAACGGGGATATGAAGAAAAGTTAAGAAGCCAAGAGAAGGTTTTAGGAACCCTCTTTTGGGCTTGTTTTTGGCCGAAACTATAGAATCCCACATCGGAAACCATAGTAATCTTGACATCCACCATAAGGTTATAAATACATCCCCATGTATTCATCCTTTGGGACACTAGATTTCAATGGAAGGCCAAACTTCTTCTTTCTTCCCTCTTGTTCTTAGGTCGACGAAGCAAAACCCCACGTAAGGGATTTGCGAGTGACCTTGAGCATAACAAAGGTGTTTGGTTAATCTATTGTGATCAAGAACCTAGCTTTTCTCATTGATTCGCTACTAATATGTGTGTACAAGAACGAAGAGCAAATACACTTGTGTTTGCATATCTTGGTGGGTCGACAAGGGTTTTGGTCGACATTCATAAACCCTAATTTATTAGGGTTTAAGGTTTCTTGGTACTTGATCTTAATTTGGGGCTTTCATAAACCCTAATTGCATTGATTCGCAAAAGGTACGCATATACTTTTAATTCGGTTAATTAATTTACAAGTATTATTCCTATTACTTCTGTTGCATTCTTTGATGATGTTTATGTGTTTTCTATAATTGTTATGATTAGTAAAACCCAACAGTGGCATCACGAGCCGTTAATACGTTGTAATTAATTACCGAAACACATAAAAATTGAATCTTTGAGATTATTACATGCTTTTATTGGTTTCTACGGTTTTAAAATTGGAACCCTAATTTTTTTTGGGTCGATTACCCTTAATTGATTTAATTAGGTTTTAATTTTTTTTCGCAAAAACTTGTAGAAACCCTAGGATTGCATGTATATTTTATGTGGTTTTAATAAATAATTGTTATGTGCCATGTATTATGCGTATCTTGGGCTATAATTGTTATGAGGAATCCATTGTAGAACATGCATGTTTTGCTATGGATTATTGTTTATTGATTGTTTTGATTAATTGTTAAGTAAAATTCACATGTAATTAGTCTGATAAATATTGAATTGGGGAAAACCTCAATATATCTAATGAATCAATTATGTGCTATGTGGTATGTGTTTTAGCAAAGACTTACGCAATCGATTCATCGATGTATGTGGCTCACGTTGTACTTGATGAAAACACGTGGAAGTCTTGGTTAAACATATGCATGAATAAACCTAGAATTGATTATTAGGGTTTTATCGAACAAATTATGCATGTGGCTAATTGTTTTTACATATATTAATTGTTAAGTTATATGTATTTTATTTGAGTTCGTTTTAATTTTTATTTAAGTGCCTTTTGTTTATATTGTATGACATGTTAGTAAGCAAAAAGGGTTTTTGAGAATAGAAAATTAAATGGACTAAATAATGGCGAAATTTGATTTGTTTTTTAAGTATTAAATCTTGAACTTTTGATCGACTGATGCGACTGTACTAAATGGTTAGAACGGCTCACCCACTAGAACAAACTCGAAAGGGGGTTTAAAGAAGTGCGCACAGTCACACTGAAAGGATGTCTAAGGTTATGCTTTAGTCACTACTAGAAAACAGGGCAACAATGACGGTCAAATCTGTCGGTAATCTGTCGGTAACGGCTGTTGCTGACGGATTACCAACTGAAACTTTCCGTTGATAATATCGCTGTCGGTAATTTTACTGACGGGTTTTACCGACAGGTTTCAAAAATCACTAACGGAATTTTCCGTTGTTAATTTGTTATTAATCACCAAAAACTATGCCAAATTTTCCGTTGCTAATCCGTCATTAATTACCAACAATCACTAACAAATTTCCCAACAGATTTCTAACAAATTCTAATGACGGATAAATGTCAGTAAATGCCAATAGTTTACTAACGCTTAACCGACATATATTACCCACGGTTTATCAACGCTTCCCCGCATATCAACATATCTATAAACAAAATCATATCCCAAAAGAACATACATTAAAGTCATGTTTTAAATTCTGCAAATCAACATATAGATTTAACTTTCGAATTACAAGATCAATGTAACAAAATGTTGATAATATTCGATATCCGACTACAAATACTAAAAGATACTACCGTCAACTATATATTAGTTAGGTGGGAGGGGTGTGGTGATTTCCTAACACGATATCTTGAAACTCCTTAAGCTTAGCTTGCCATTCATGACGATCATCTTCCAGTTGGTTCTCAAATTCCTTCCTTAGAGCAATTTCACCACGAACTCCATCATCTTGTTTTTGCTCCAACTTTTCTTCTAATCGAAGTACCTAAAGTATGGATACATGAGAAACATACACATATAAAGTGCTACATGCCTAGATATTTTATTGTTATAAGATTATACACTGAAAACTAAAAGCCAATACATTGACACCAGTTGACCATTAGTTTAATTCAGTTAGCGTATAACGGTACAAAATGGCATGTGATACAGATTCGCGGCTGGTGTGTCTACCCTCGTCATCTCTACATGATATGTTAGATGGCCTGACTAAGGAGTGTATGTTTAAATCAAGGGTCGTGTCATCTGCTACAACATTACTAACATCACCCCTACCCAGTGGCGGAGCCAAGATATTGACACATGGGGGGCAAAAAATATTGTCGTAAAAAAATTTAACAAGGAAATAATAGGGAACTTAAACCGACTTTATATTGCATAAATGAACTTTATATAGTGCTAAAATAACAACAAAACATACCTTATGTTACGTGAACAAACAGCTAGGGCTGTAAACGAACTGAACGTTCAGTGAACATTTCATGAACAGTTCGGTAAAAAGTTCGTTTATGTTCGTTTATTTATTAAATGAACGAACATGAACAATATTTTACGATCGTTTAGTTAAATGAACGAACATGAACAAAAGTCACGTCCGTTTATTTATGTTCGTGAACGTCCGATTATGCGTTCGTTAACGTTCGTTTATGTTCATTTATTTATTTATGTTCGTATATCAAATCTTTTAATTGTATAATTTTTAAATTAGTTTGTTTAAACAAAACGACACTTATAAAACAATATTAGATGCATAATTTAATAAAGTTTATGATTGTTTGTCTATGTTCATTTATGTTCGATCGTTTATGTTCATTTAGGGTTCGTTTAGTGTCTTAATGAACGAACATAAACAAACATGAACAACTCATTTTCTTAATAAACGAACATGAACAAGAAATTTCGTCCGTTTAAGCGTCCGTGTTCGTTTATTTGTCCGGTTAAAATTAAATGAACGAACATGAATAAAGCTCCGTTCGTGTTCGTCCGGTTCGTTTACAGCCCTACAAACAGCCAAAAAACAGCAAAAACCAAACAGCCCAAAAACAGCAAAAACCGCCCCAAAATCAGCATATACAGCAGCTAAAACAACACCAAATTCAGCACCAAAAATCAGCAAAACAACACACTGACTGCAGATTCCAAACAACCCCAAAAAAACAGCAAAACAGCCCGAAAATCAGCATATACAGCAGCAAAAAACAGCACCAAAAATCAGCAAAAATAGCACCCTAACTGCAGCAGCCAAACAGCCCCAAAAACAGCATAACAGCCCCAAAATCAGCATAATACAGCAACAAAAACAACACTAAATTTCAGCACCAAAAAACATCTTTCGACACCAAATTTCAGCCCCCAAAACAGCTTTTAGCGTGCAAAAAACTACCAAAAACCTGTTTATACACTTCTACTCTACCTGATATACTGATATTAATTTACAAGCCAAAGAAATTACATGTTGGGCTTCATCTCATTGAGGGCAAATTCGAAATTGGGCTGAGGGCAAAAAAGATTGGGCCACTTTGTTGAGGGCACATCCCCCCCCTGCTAACACTATCCCTCCGCCCCTGGCCCCTACCTGCTGAGCAAGCTGAACTAGTACTACCTCCAACTACATAGGAACGTTTCTTTGAATTACTAGTACTTCTCTTCTCCATAGTCCGCTTGATGTTTCACTAACACAAATATGAAACAGATAGTTAGCAATCTAAATAATGGTCAGGATGGCTAGTCGAAAAAGTTATCAATCTACTTGAACAATCAAATACTTGTGTTATAATAACTATGTCACTAGCAAACTAAACATCCCCAACTGGTGTTGCTTTCAATTCTCAGTAAAATTATAAACTAAGTCTCATTTTCAGTTTTCACTAAAACGTAAATGTTTCATTTTCAATTTTCAAATGAAGATGTAATGAATCAAAGCTCAGGTACATAGAAGAATAAAGGCTAATAACAGTTCATAGATATGTAATCATTCTTATTGACAAACAATCATTGATCTTTATACTCACATACATATATACATTAATTAACACCACATTATCAACACACAAACTGAATGTTGCACCTAGTGTAGATATTTTGCTTTGTTTTTGTCTAGACTCATAGTACACATAACAAATGCCAACTAATCTTTTCACTCTAAAACACATATACGAGTGGTATTGTTAGACTCATTCGACCTCAGTGTAAACAAATCATCAGTCCAAATCATAACAAATCCCAAACTAACTCCCCAACACTAAACCTAACAAAGATTCTAAACAAAAAACGAAATCAAAAACTCATATTATCTCAGATTCGGTTCCATTTTTCGAAGACCAAGCTTCTTGCTTTAATATCCGAACTAATTTGAGAAAGAACAATACGTGTCGCATCATTCTTTCTCTTGGTTCGTGTTCAGAAAACACAAGGACGATTTCAACATAAAATACAACAAGAAGAGACCTACCTTAGACCCAATGGATCTTGAAGTATATCTTGATTCGAATGAAATTATAATAGAAAATCAAAGGAAGGGATATTCGTATATTATGTTTGATGTTTTTGGATGGAGCAGACTTGTGATTTCATTGATGATTGTGAGAGGAGATAGATTTGAGATGCGTTTGGTGGAAGTGAAAATATGTGGTAGGCGTATTTTACATGTGTAAGATTTAGGTTTAGGTCAAGAGCCAAAATATTAGCAAAAGAGAGATGAAAAAAGAAATAAGAGGGGAAATTTTGGGGTTTCGATTTTGGGGAAATTGTTAGCGGGGATAATGTGAGGGAGAAGTAAGAGCCAAAATATTTTGGGCACAAAAAATATCTAGTGATTTTAGGTGAACCCGAGAACCGAATCGAACCAAATTTAAATTCGGTTTTCGGTTTGGTTTTTGGGTTGACCCGAATAACCCAAATTTCACAATTTTTTTTATAAAAAATAATAATTACATAAATATTTAAAAAAAATATATTTCAAGCATAAAAAGTGTTTTATTATATTATGATAACCTTTTAATAGTATTTATTTATATATAAATATAAATAAAAATATATAAATATATAAAAAATATATATATTTATATGAATTCGGTTTTCGGTTCAAACTGCCAAACCCATAACCAACCCGAGAACCGAATTAGTAGTTCGGTTCGGTTCGATTTTAGCAAATTCGGTTCGGTTATTAGTTTGGTTCGGTTATTTTCGGTTCAGTTCGGTTTCGATTTTCGGTTTATTCGGTCTTTTTGGTTTTTTCGCTCGCCCCTAGTTAATATTAGTTTTTATATAATTTTGTTTATATCATTGTTAAATACATAAATGTATGGCTAAGCAACGGGTTAAATCTAACCGAACCGACCAAACCTGACCCGAATTGAAAACCAAGTTGGAAGAAAACGTAAACCAATAACCGAATCGAAGTTAACAAACGAACAAAAGTGAACAAACAAGCAAAACATAATTACAAACACACTTATCAAAGAGAAACCACACACGACTAATGTAATGGAAATTTACCATGTCGGGAAGACATTCAAGGCATAACGGGTCTATAGACGAATGTGATCAACTTTCTTAATTCATCTCTCGAATGGAAATGATGTGTAAAGTAGAGTGCGTTGATTGGCTATATGCCTATATGCGACTTTCTTATTATTATCTCGAATGGAAGTAGTGTGTAGAGTACATTGGGTTGATGTTGGCTATAGGCGCCATGACTTATTATATATGACAAGAACGTAATAGTCATTTGTTTAAAAGGGGAAGTCGCGCTCGATGAAGCAACTGATTGATGTCATTATTCCTATTACACGTCTTAAAGTATTAACACTCAAAATGAAAGCCATCAACGAATACTAAAAAAGTTACGAACGTGTGGCTGTTCGAGTTCCCACATCACAGAGAATAAACCGAGGTTGGGGTGCGTGAACCCCTAAGTGTTACACAAAATAGCAATCGGTAAGTAGGTATATATACAAACTTACAATTACTTACGATGATACAAATATATAGGGATTTAAGAACAAGTGTAGTATATTAAAATATATAGAACTGTAAATTTTGTTGGTAATCCTCTGGTGATAATGGGAGATAACAAATGAATAACCTTACGTCACTAATCCATCGATAATTGACGACGGATTACCAACAGATCATCAACCGTCGATGATCTGTCGGTAATCCGTTGGTAATTAACGACGGATTACCAACGGATCTTCTTCCGTCGATAATCCATCGATTTTCTTGACGGAATACCGACGGTATCTCCCATCCGTCATTAGTCCGTCAGAGAGCCGTCGGTATTTGGTAACAAATTACTAACGGAATTCCATGCGTCGGTAATCCGTAAGAAATCAGTTGGTAATCCGTTGGCAACAATCTCTGTCAGTAATCCGTTGGTAATTATGTCAGAAATCTCCAACGGATTTGTTTCCGTCAGTAAATCCGTCATTGTTGCCCTGTTTTCTAGTAGTGAGTCCTCTGCCCCCCTATGCGTTCGATTGGAGCTACCTAGTATAATTGTTCTATGTACGAAGCATCTTAGTGCAAAGTTGTAAGTTTCTCAACGCATCGATTAAAACTTTGTAGAATTTAATCTTAGCAATTTAAAACTATGAGTAAGGTTTTGAAATTTTTTGTTATGAAGATGTATGCATGCTTCTTCATACATAACTTTTGATTACACATAAAAAATTATACCCTTTAAAATTTAAGTTTATGCCATCTAATGATATGAAACACTTGAAGTTGTAATTTAGTTATGTGAGACCTTGAGCTAGATTACAATCACAAGGTGAATCTTTATGTTGTGTGAGACATCAACTTAAATAATTTGCAGTTTCTAAATTAGACAACTTAATTAAGTTAGTTAGTGAGACCTATAACTTAAGGCATAAGATGGGATAAAACATGCTTACATTTTGCATAATTGTTTGGCAAAATTGTAAATCCCATATTTTCTAGGAATTGAAAACTTGTTATTAAGTAAATCATGTATATTTATCCTCAGACTTGAGATACCAGATAATTGTTATGAATGTAGCACACTTGTGTAAAATAGTCTAACACTATCCGTAAAAGGTGGTTATAAGGGCTATTTTCGGAAGTGTTGCAAAGTTCTTGAGTTTTGCTTGTAGTCAAGAGAATTTGCTCATTTGAATTTGTTTCAAAGCATAATACTGTTTGGGCCCCTCGTAGGATTGACAAGATGTTTGTAAGGCCTTACCAAAGATCTATCTGGAATACGTTCAGATGATTTGGTAATCTTGTTCAATCAGATATAATGAGAAACAAAATATTAACTTGTGAAATGACTTGATCCATATTCACAGTTAATGAAGTATTAGAAGTAAAATGATAAGTATTAATGATGAATCATTAAAATGGTTTTTCCAGGAAAACTACACTCGATTCGATCTGGGGGCATTGGCTTGTTAGGCTAGACTAAACCAATGTCATTACTATATTAAGATATATCCAAGTGGGAGCTGAAAGGTTATGGATATAAATTAATATTAGTATGACCGGATTCGAACTCGAGACTTCGGGATTGCACACATTACGTATGAGAATCAATGTAAATAATAATTAATATATTAAATGTAATATTTAATTATTGATCACAAATAAATACTTAACGATAGTTAATATTTAACGAGTTTTGATTATCGTTCGTTAAATGTCAACGGGGATATGAAGAAAAGTTAAGAAGCCAAGAGAAGGTTTTAGGAACCCTCTTTTGGGCTTGTTTTTGGCCGAAACTATAGAATCCCACATCGGAAACCATAGTAATCTTGACATCTACCATAAGGCTATAAATACATCCCCATGTATTCATCCTTTGAGACACTAGATTTCAATGGAAGGCCAAACTTCTTCTTTCTTCCCTCTTGTTCTTAGGTCGACGAAGCAAAACCCCACGTAAGGGATTTGCGAGTGACCTTGAGCATAACAAAGGTGTTTGGTTAATCTATTGTGATCAAGAACCTAGCTTTTCTCATTGATTCGCTACTAATACGTGTGTACAAGAACGAAGAGCAAATACACTTGTGTTTGCATATCTTGGTGAGTCGACAAGGGTTTTGGTCGACATTCATAAACCCTAATTTATTAGGGTTTAAGGTTTCTTGGTACTTGATCTTAATTTGGGGCTTTCATAAACCCTAAAATCATTGATTCGCAAAAGGTACGCATATACTTTTAATTCGGTTAATTAATTTACAAGTATTATTCCTATTACTTCCGCTGCATGCTTTGATGATGTTTATGTGTTTTCTATAATTGTTATGATTAGTAAAACCCAACAATACGCACCGACTATAACATCTCTTAACTCAGGGTTAGTGTATTTGAAAAATAGTTTTCAACAGTCATGAACAAAATGAAGCATTAAGGGTTCTTAATTTTGTAGTTTTCGTAGCTGTATTAAAATGTAAACAGTTTTCATACCATCCTTCTAATAAATATTGAAGTTAAATAAAAAAAGTAGAAAATTTAGTTAATTGGCTGACCAAATATGGTGCTAGCAGGGTTCATGGCAACATGGTTCTTGGCTCCTTCGCCGATCAGACGTTCTGTCTCAAGGAAAGCAACAGCAGACGGTGTTGTTCTGTTGCCTTGATCATTGGGAATGATGTTGGAAAATTTAGTGCACTTGTGGGATTAGTTCACACCTTGTAATGGGTTAGGAGGTACGGAGTGTACACCCATAAGGTCCATGAACACCCTGACTCTTATAGTGGTTTGTATTGGTAGTACTGGTGAAAGTACTGCTTGGTGAAAGTACTGTTGGTGAAAGTACTGCTTGTGGAAAGTACTGCTTGTGGTTTCCACTGATAAGCAGTGCTTCCACTGATAGGCAGTGTTTCCACTGATAGCACTGTGAAAGTACTGATGCTATGAAAGTACTGATAAGCAGTGTTTCCACTGATAGGCTGTATTTCCACTGTAAGTGAAAGTACTGCTAGTGGAAAGTACTGCTTATGGAAAGTACTGCTAAATTGCAGTTACAACTTCTTTATGACCACGTTTAATTGGTCATGTAACCACTAACGGCTATAATGGGGATAACTATAAGGCTATTAATGGGCCGATTAATACTCATAATTCCATTGGAATAGCTCAAGAGTAACCTCCTATATATAGGAGATCTGAACATGCATGAGACACACACAGAAAACTAAAACACTTACTAGCGAAAGGGTTATAGAATTGTGCCTAATTCTCTAACTGCATTTGGTCTTATCCCAAGTAGATATTCGTGATACCCAGGCATTAGGGTCGAATAGTTTACTTTGGAAAGTGATCACACGATTCCAAGTGATATCCGGTAACCACCTAGTGGTATTGCTACTGTCATTGATTGTCTTAACCCTGTTCTGGGAGATAACCCCCAACAATCAAAGTAAACTATTTGTGATAATCAATGGCTGCTGCTGCAATGAAACACATGGCTTCAAACTTTGCCAAGCTTGATAAGTTTGAAGGGGTGGACTTTAGGAGGTGGCAGAAGAAGATGCACTTCTTGCTATCAAGCATGAGTGTGGTTTATGTGCTGACTACTCCAATTCCTAATGATGGGGATGATGCTACGGTTGAGCAGATCAGAAGGAGGAGCAAGTGGGAGAATGATGACTACATATGCAGAGGTCTTATTCTCAATGGTATGTCTGATTCTCTATTTGATATTTATCAGAACTTTGAATCTTCCAAAAAACTGTGGGATTCCTTGGATGCCAAATATATGGCTGAGGATGCATCAAGTAAGAAGTTTCTTGTTAGTAATTTCACAAATTACAAAATGACTGATTCAAGACCAGTTATGGAACAATACAATGAACTTCTTGGAATACTTGGAAGGTTTACACAACACCAAATGAACATGGATGAGGCTATCAAAGTCTCTTGTGTCATTGACAAACTCCCTCCTTCATGGAAAGATTTCAAGCATACCTTGAAACATATGAAGGAGGAGTTAACTCTTGTTGAGTTGGGCAGTCATCTGCACATTGAGGAATCTCTCAAGGTGCAGGATAATGACAAGCCAAAGAGTGGCAATGCTGCTGGACCATCTGTTGTCAATATGGCGGAGCATAACAACTCCACCAGGTACAATGATAACAAAGGCAAACGCAAATTTCATGATAACACAAGGGCAGATCCTAACAAGAAGGCAACACCTACTTGTTGGAAATGTGGCAAGACTGGTCACATTAAAAGGGACTGCAAGGGTGTTAAAATTGGTGGTAAAGCCAATGGATCAGGCACTAATGGTTCAGGGAGTGGTGGTTCAGCCAACTCACTGAAAGGTCAGAATATGTTTAATAAGTCTTTTCAGATTTATTATGTTACATATGTATCTGAATCTTTTTATGTGCAGGATGATGATGTTGCGTGGTGGGTTGACTCTGGTGCAACAGTTCATGTGTGCAAAGATAGAAGCTGGTTCAAGACTTATTAGTCACTGAATGATGGTTCTATTCTTCACATGGGAAATGAGTCAACAGCCTTGGTGCATGGTCGTGGTTGTGTAGATCTTAAGTTTAGTTCAGGAAAGATTGTAACTTTGTTTAATGTTATTCATGTTCCTGATATCAGGAAGAACTTGGTTTCAAGTAGTGTTTTGAATAATCATGGATATAAACAAGTTATTGAATCTGATAAATTTGTTCTTTCTAAATGTGGTGTTTTTATTGGTTTTGGTTATTTATGTAATCAAATGTTCAGGCTTAATATTACCACTGACAGTGTTATTTCAGCTTTTGTGACCACATATGATCAGAGTGATTCTAACCTTTGGCATGCTATACTTGGTCATGTTCACTATAAAAGGATGCAAGATATGTCTAAGGATGGTTTAATCCCTGCTTTTGACATGGACATTGAAAAGTGTAAAACTTGCATGTTGACCAAGATAACCAAGAAACCCTTTCAGGGTGTTAGTCGTGAGACTAAGATCTTGGAGCTTATTCACAGTGACCTGTTTGATTTGCATGCCACTCCTTCTTTGGGGAATAAGAGTACTTTGTGACATTTATTGATGATGCTTCTAGATTTTGTTATGTCTATCTATTACATACCAAGGATGAAGCATTAGATAAATTCAAAGTGTTTAAAACTGAAGTTGAATTACAACTTGGGTCTTTGATCAAAAGATTCAGGACTGATAGGGGAGGTGAATACATGGATACTCAGTACTTTCAGTCTGTTGGAATAATCCATGAAACAACTGCCCCTTATACTCCTCAGCAAAATGGTATTTCCGAAAGGAAAAACAGGGTGCTGAAGGAGATGGTTAATTCCATGTTGTCCTATTCAGGACTGAGTCAAGGGTTCTGGGGTGAAGCTATGTTAACAGCTTGCTATTTATTAAATAGGGTTCCAAACAAAAGGAACAAGGTTACCCCTTATGAACTCTGGACTAAAAGGAAACCCAACCTGAACTATCTCAAGGTTTGGGGTTGTAGGGCTGTTGTAAGACTCCCTGATCCAAAGCAAAAGACTTTGGGTGAAAGAGGCATTAACTGCATCTTTGTTGGATATGCTGAGCATTCCAAGGCTTTTAGGTTCTATGTTATTGAACCTAATGAACATGTTTCAGTTAACACAATAATTGAATCAAGGGATGCAGATTTTGATGAGAATAGATTCTCATCAGTCCCTAGACCAAGTCATAGGATTTCTAATGGAACTCATGACACTGGTGTATCAGAGGTCCCTGATGGTGAACCATCAGTGGTCCCTGATGAGGTTGTGGTTCAGCAACCTGAACATGTGCTCAGGAAGAGCAAAAGGGTCAGGACTCCAAAGTCATTTGGACCTGAGTTTCAACTATACTTAGTTGAAGGAACTAGGGATGAGGTCTCAGACCAATACTCCTATTGATTCATTGTTGAGGATGACCCCAAAACATTTGAAGAAGCAATGAAGTCCCCGGACATTGCTTTCTGGAAAGAAGCAATCAATGATGAGATGGATTCCATCATGGGCAACAACACTTGGGTGTTGGTTGATCTACCACCAGGTTGCAAGCCTCTGGGTTGCAAATGGATTTTCAAAAGGAAAATGAAGGTAGATGGAACTATTGAAAAGTTCAAGGCTAGATTAGTTATTCAGGGCTTTAAACAAAAGTCAGGGATAGACTATTTTGATACTTATGCCCCTGTGGCTCGTATCAGTACCATAAGACTGCTGATTGCTATGGCATCTATTCACAATCTGGTTATTCATCAGATGGATGTGAAAACAGCTTTCTTGAATGGTGAATTGGAAGAGGAGGTTTATATGAACCAACCTCAGGGCTTCATCATGCCTGGCAATGAAAACAAGGTGTGTAAACTGATTAAGTCTCTTTATGGACTGAAGCAGGCACCTAAGCAATGGCATCAAAAATTTGATGAAGTGGTTTTGTCTAGTGGTTATGTTCTTAACCAAGCTGACAAATGTGTATATAGCAAATTTGATGAATCTGGTAAAGGAGTCATCATTTGTCTATATGTTGATGACATGTTGATCTTTGGCACTGACCAAAATCAGGTTGACCTGACAAAGGAATTTTTGTCATCAAGGTTCTCCATGAAAGACATGGGGGAGGCTTATGTTATCCTTGGTATAAGGATTAAACATGAAAGTAAAAGAATTTCTATCTCTCAGTCTCATTATATTGAGAAGGTACTGAGGAAATTCAATTACTTTGATTGTACTCCAGTGAGTACACCTATGGATACTTGTGAGAAGCTGATGCCTAATCATGGCAAGGCTGTATCTCAACTTGAGTATTCTAGGGTAATTGGCTGCCTGATGTATGCCATGACTTGTACGAGACCTGATATTGGTTTTGCAGTGGGAAAATTGAGCAGGTATACTAGTAATCCTAGTGCTCATCACTAGCAATCAGTTCAAAGGGTACTGAAGTATTTGAAGAGAACTATGGATAATAGTCTCTCATATACTGGTTACCCATCAGTGTTGGAAGGTTACACTGATGCTAGTTGGATCAGTAACACTGAAGACAATTCGTCTACCAGTGGCTGGGTATTCCTACTTGGTGGAGGTGCAATTTCTTGGGCATCCAAGAAACAAACTTGCATCACCAGTTCAACAATGGAATCTGAATTTGTGGCTCTAGCAGCTGCTGGTAAAGAAGCTGAATGGTTGAAAAACTTGCTTCTTGAGATTCCATTGTGGCCTAAACCTATAGCACCTATTTCTATCCGGTGTGATAGTGCAGCTACATTGGCTAAGGCTTATAGCCAGATGTACAATGGTAAGTCTAGACACTTAGGTGTCAGGCATAGCATGATTCGTGAGCTTATCATGAATGGGGTGGTATCTATAGAGTTTGTGAGATCTCAACAGAACTTAGCTGATCACTTGACGAAGGGTCTGGCTAGAGACTTGGTTATAAAGTCTGCTAAAGGGATGGGTTTAAGTCCAACTTAGTCACTGAATGCTAGGACACCCAACTCCCTCCTAAGGAAACTTGGGAGCTGAGTTCAATGTGGAAAGCTGAACATTCAGTGGACTGGAGCACATGTTTTATTTACATCCCAAGGTTGTGCTCAGAACCTGCTGAAAGGAGGATGAAGTCTTTACTTCTTAATGGTTAATTTTCTTTGAAAAAGTGCTTGGCAGGAGCATGACTAAGGAGGAACCACCTATGTAAATGTTGAAGTTTTGCCGCTTCAGGAAGCTTTGGACTTTTAGCTTTTACAACATTTATGAATTTGGATATGGACACATGGCTTGTATAGTTTCAGGAGCTTTTAAGTGTTTGAAAACTTGTGTGTAGTTATCTTCAGGTATTCAAATGGGTTGAAGGGTTCAATTCTTAGAACACCCTGATTCTCGAATATTTGAACGTGTAATTACTAAGATGGAAATTCAATCCTCAGGACATTTTCATTTATGCACATGTTTTGATTGATGTTTATTTTTCATGCAAAGGAAGTGAACTAAATTTGGAGAGGATTGTTGGAAAATTTAGTGCACTTGTGGGATTAGTTCACACCTTGTAATGGGTTAAGAGGTACGGAGTGTACACCCATAAGGTCCATGAACACCCTGACTCTTATAGTGGTTTGTATTGGTAGTACTGGTGAAAGTACTGCTTGGTGAAAGTACTGTTGGTGAAAGTACTGCTTGTGGAAAGTATGTGGTTTCCACTGATAAGCAGTGCTTCCACTGATAGACAGTGTTTCCACTGATAGCACTGTGAAAGTACTGATGCTATGAAAGTACTGATAAGCAGTGTTTCCACTGATAGGCTGTATTTCCACTGTAAGTGAAAGTACTGCTAGTGGAAAGTACTGCTTATGGAAAGTACTGCTAAATTGCAGTTACAACTTCTTTATGATCACGTTTAATTGGTCATGTAACCACTAACGGCTATAATGGGGATAATTTTGAGGCTATTAATGGGCCGATTAATACTCATAATTCCATTGGAATAGCTCAAGAGTAACCTCCTATATATATGAGATCTGAACATGCATGAGACACACACAGAAAACTAAAACACTTACTAGCGAAAGGGTTATAGAATTGTGCCTAATTCTCTAACTGCATTTGGTCTTATCCCAAGTAGATATTCGTGATACCCAGGCATTAGGGTCGAATAGTTTACTTTGGAAAGTGATCACACAATTCCAAGTGATATCCGGTAACCACCTAGTGGTATTGCTACTGTCATTGATTGTCTTACAAATGATTTCGATTCGATCATTTTTCAATACAGCAACACATGAGTATGTTGTTCCCAGGTCTATGCCGATCCCTGGCGCTTCACTTACTTTTCCCTGCATCACTTAGCTTAGAATACCTTTAAATCTTTTGCCTATTGTATTAAAACTGATTAGCAATTTCGTTCCATGCTGAGTATATATAATAATTTGAAACAAATTTATATAGAAAGTAAACGTCAACTATAAAGTCGTTATTTGATTACTCACTTAGTCGTCCTTGATTAGTCACTTCTCTGTATATAATAATTATCGATGAAATTTCTAGGCAACTTATAATTTGGAATATTGTCATAGAACCTTACTATCTTAATATATGTAGTTAAAATGTCGCTATGAGTCTACAAATATGTATAATTTTGTTTGATGGAATCCTGTATTAGGTAGAAACAAATATTGTATACTCCTATATTACTTGAAATAGTTGTTAACGTGTTTATTTGAAATGTTTAGGTTAAGATCCCCGTCAAGAGAAATTTCACCAGTTTTGCTGCTAATAGCTAGTAATAGGCAGTGACTGATATCTATAACACGGTCATGGAAATAATTTCTTGATAATGGTTCGGGTTCTAAAGATGTTATTACTTATAATGTAAAAGGTTGTCAACAATATCTATTGTGGTCCAGTATTTGTTCACTGAATAAAAATGTCTTGTAGAGTCATATAAATGTGTCGGTATATCAGAATTCTTAAGAGTGGAACTCGAATTAATGTACCTCATCACCTAGCAGATCATTATTAGGTCTTTTAAAGTTAATAACTACACCACACCCGCACTTCCAAACCCTCCAAAGAGCTGTAAGAGCACAACTTGGTTCATGGCAACCTGGTTCTTGGCTCCTTCGCCGCTGAGCTGTTCTGTTTCAAGGAAAGTAACAGCAGACCGTGGTGTGCTGCTGCCTTGATCGTTTGGTATAATTTTGATTTGGTGATTCCTCCAGACGGCAACACATGAGTATGTTGTTCCCAGGTCTATGCCGATCCCTGGCACTGCACTTACTTTTCCCTGCATTACTTGACGTAACGTTGAATTCTTTTGCCGATTTTGTTAAAACTGAGTAGCTACTTCAATTCATTTGCTCATATATAGAATCATGTTTTTCCTACTCCGTAGTAAACTGCAAAGTCGTTGTTCAAATATTATTCGATCTCCTCATGTTGGCTGGATGGAATTTGTATGCAAAAGTATTCTATGTTGCCTACAGTTTCAGGACAGACAGACAGCTATTTTGCTAAATGTCAAATAAGCTGACATGAAAATTTTGCTTTGCAAAATTACAAGTTACCCAAATTCAAATTCAGTGTATAATTAATTATATGGCCCATTTTTAAGCCCACGTCACCAGTCTGATTTTCCAGCACATTTAATTGGTCCATTTCAGGCCCACAAGTTTTAAAGCAATCTATATACATTGGTTTCCCAAGAACCGTCGATAAAGAGACCATAAGGAGGATCAATT
This sequence comes from Chrysanthemum seticuspe, assembly GCA_019973895.1. NCBI lineage: Eukaryota > Viridiplantae > Streptophyta > Magnoliopsida > Asterales > Asteraceae > Chrysanthemum > Chrysanthemum seticuspe. The sequence continues at coordinate 6,567,063 of BPTQ01000004.1, read as the reverse complement.
TTAGGGATTCGGCTCTGACGCTTAATGAAAGCAGCATCTTTAATAAGAGATAACCAACGTTTGGATACGGATTTAAACAGAATAAGTGAGATAACAGGTAACCCTAACTAAGATTTCCTTTAAAAGGCCGTCGTTAGACACGACTGTATGTACAGACAAAGGGAGTGGAGTTCTTCATCATCTAGAAAGTTCCCGCAAACCTGTGGCAATCGTTTCCGTCGAGAAAAAAGAAAAAGAAGACCCTTTTATTAATCGTTAGGGTTAGGGATACGTCAAATGGTGTTAGAAATAAATGTTACTACATCATCTGTTATAGTTTTTTTCTAAATAACTTTATAGTTATCTTAAGACAAGAGGCACTTTATTTTGCTTACTTAAAAATCCATGCTTACCAAGGGATAAATCCCCACCATCCATCTAGTATAATCTAATGGTGGAGATTAACCTAAGATTTAATACTTAAACCTAAGTCCATGTTTTTTTTATTGTCTTTTTATCTTTCTTTTTTATAATTTTTTTTTTAAATTTGCGTTATTCACGTTTATTTTTTTCGCGTTTATTTTTCGCTTTCATACGTTTTCATCTATTTTCGTCCGTTTTTCATCGTTTTCGTCCATTTTCTTACGTTTTCGTCCATCTTCATATGTTTTCGTCTATTTTCTTACCTTTTCGTTCGTTTTCATACGTTTTCGTCCGTTTTCTTACGTTTTCATGTATTTTCGTCCGTTTTTATACGTTTTCGTCCGTTTTCAGACGTTTTCACCCGTTTTCATCCGTTTTCATAGGTTTATATACGTTTTAGTCCGTTTTCATACGTTTTTGTCCGTTTTTAGACGCTTTCGCCCGTTTTCTTACGTTTTGGTCCGTTTTCATACATTTTTGTCCGTTTTCTTAGGTTTTCGTTTGTTTTCATACATTTTCGTTCGTTTTCATACGTTTTCGTCCATTTTCATACGTTTTCGTTTGTTTTTTATTGTTTTCATGTACTTTCATCCGTTTCTATACGTTTTCTTCGTTTTCAGACGTTTTCGTCCACTTCTATAGGTTTTCATAGGTTTATATACGTTTTCGTCCGTTTTTTTACGTTTTCGTCCATTTTAGACGCTTTCGTCTGTTTTCAGAGGTTTTCGTCCGTTTTCATACGTTTTTGTCCGTTTTTATACATTTTCGTCCGTTTTAAGACGTTTTTGTCCGTTTTTATACGCTTTCATTCATTTTTATACGTTTTTTCCGTTTTCAGATATTTTCGTCCGTTTTCATACGCTTTCGTCCATTTTTAGTAACTTTTTTTATACGTTTTCATCTATTTTCATACGTTTTCATGCTTATTATTAAACTCTATTATATTACATGTCTAATATCAATTGTGATATTTTATAAAAAAAATATAATGTCTAATATCACTTGTAATATTTCATAAACAAACAAGCATGTTTTTTTAACCTTTAATATCACCTGAAATATTTCATTGCTCTGTATATTTTTATATATTATCACCTATGTGTTTTCTAATATTTTTATAATTTTCAGTTACATGATAGTTTTTGTACCTTTCATCGCAATTGACAAGCGTATATTTTTTTAATGCAACCAGTGTTATCTATCACTTGTGATATTATACTCTTAGTAGAAATAAAATGGTTAAAGTCTCTTTAGGTGAATTCTTATTTGGTTCAAAAAAATGCTAATTTAATGCAACACTTGTTTGATTTTGAGAATATTTCAAATCTCTATTTTCATAGTTTGCTTCATTTTGATATTTTTAAGTGGCACTTATTTATCTCTTGTGATATAACACTGTAAGGAAGATGAAGAGTATTACATTCTTCATCATGTATGTGTTATCAATTTTGATACTCAACTAAGAATGTGAAATATTACATTCTTACCAAATGTGATAAGAATTTAGTATTTTACAAAGTATATATGAAAGAAATAATAATATACATCACTTATTATATCACTGTGATGATTCTGTTCATTTTTTTATTTGTGTTTTTAAAAATATTTAGGAAGAGTTTTGTGTTTTATAATAATAAAAAATATTAAAAAAGGTGTTTAACTGAAAACAGGAGATGTTATGATACTTTGGTTAGACTTGTGGTGGCATTTTCTTTTTAATAGATACATTGTGCATGTTTCGATAGGTTTTATAGAGGGATTTAAAAATATCTATCGTTGAATCAACAAACTAAAGAAGCTATGGTTGAAAATAATTCTATCAAGATTGCAATAATTCTGCTGCAATTATTGACATCTATCAAGATTGCAAGAGAGTATAGTTCATCTTGATCTGTGGGGTCCATATAAGGTGGTGAGTCATTCTGGCCATAGATACTTTCTTACCATAGTTGATGATTATACTAGAGCTGTGTGGGTGTATCTCATTAAATCCAAAGATGAAGTTTTTGAGTCTATTAAAATCTTTTACAATCTGATTAAAAATCAGTTCAAAAAGACTGTTAAAGTGTTTAGAAGTGACAATGGTACTGAATTTCAAAATCAGATCTTTAACAAGTTTTGTGATAACATGGGGATTACACATCAAACTTCTGTTGCTTACACCCCACAGCAAAATGGGGTGGTTGAAAGGAAACACAGACATCTCCTAAATGTGGCTAGATGTCTTATGTTTCAGGGGGGAATACCCTTAAGATTTTGGAATGAGTGTGTGCTAACTGCTACCTATCTTATTAACAGATTGCCATCTTCTATGCTAAATGGAAAATCCCCTTACCATATGATTTATAATTGCAGTCCTAATCTCTCTCTTATCAGAATGTTTGGTTGTCTTTGTTTTGCTACTATTCTTAATAGTCATGATAAGCTTACCAGCAAATCTGAAAAATGTGTTATGATGGGTTATTCTAGTTCTCAAAAAGGATACAGGCTCTATAGTCTTGATAGATGTCAATTTTTTGTGTCTAGAGATGTTAAATTCTTTGAGTCGATATTTCCTTTTAAAGAATCTATTTCAAATGGTATTAAGAATAAGCACATTGAATCTGATATCTTTCATGAAAATAACCTGTTGAATTTTTTTGATCTAAATAACCCTGAGCTTCCTGATGATGATAAGAGAGCTGTATCTAATCATAATAGTGACCATGAGTCACTGAGTGAAGGCAGCCCCTCTGCAACTCTTGGTGACAATGTGCACACTGGTGATTCCCCATCTGGATCATCCAATGATAACATTGATGCCAGATTACATGATGTTGAGGCTGCTACACTTGCTGAAAAATCTGTTTCTGAAGGAAATGTTGATCCCAACATAAATACTCAGGGTACTCTGACCTTAAGAAGATCTTCTAGAACTTCTGTTTTCCCAAAAAACTATAATGACTTTGTTGTTAAAACCAATGTGAAATATGGGATTGAAAAATATGTTGGGTATTCTAACCTAAATGGTGAAAACTTGTGTTTTGTGACTCAACTGAATAAGAACTGTGAACCCAAGTCCTTCTTTGAAGCATCTCAAAACCCCTTGTGTGTTGATGCTATGAACTTAGAAATAGCTGCTTTACTTGAAAATGATACTTGGGATGTTGTTGAGTTACCCATTGGTAGAAAAGCCTTGAACTCCAAATGGCTGTGGAAACTTAAATATAAATCCAATGGTGAAATTGAGAGGTACAAGGCTAGACTGGTTGCCATGGGCTGTGCCCAAAGAGAAGGGGTTGATTATGAGGAAACTTTCTCTCCTGTTGTTAAAATGGTTACTGTGAGATGTGTGCTTAATATTGCTGTTGTGAATTCCTGGCCCATTTTTCAACTAGATGTTAATAATGCTTTTTTGTATGGTGAACTTGATGAATCTGTTTACATGAGACCTCCTCAAGGTTTCTATGTTGGTGATAAGAACCTTGTTTGCAAACTTAAGAAGTCTATCTATGGTCTTAAACAAGCACCTAGACAATGGAATGCTAAACTCACCTCTGTGCTCAATGAAAATGGATTTAGTCAAAGTAAATCTGATTACTCTTTGTTTACTAAATCTGATAATGGTGTGTTTGTAGCTCTGCTTGTTTATGTTGATGATATAATTGTGACTGGAAATAATCTTGGTGAAATTGAGAAGTTTAAAATTTTTTTGAAAAGTAAATTCAAGATAAAAGATTTGGGAAAGCTTAAATACTTCCTTGGTATAGAAGTTGTTGATTCTGATAAGGGGATTTGCCTGAATCAAAGGAAATATGTTCTAGATTTGTTGTCTGAATATGGTATGCTTGCCTGCAAACCTCTAAGACTCCTCTATTTGTTGTCTGAATCAAAGGAAATATGTTCTAGAAAGCTATCTTGATGTAAGGGATGTTGTATTGCTGATCTGATGTCACGGATCCCACGGTTCCCTCAAGGGAGGGATCCGTCTAGGCTAATCCTAGGGATCCGGCATCTGCAGATCAGAATCTTCACAGAATTGATGTGCAGATTTTGCACATTAATAAATCGTTAAATAAAGCAATAAGAACAAGCAGGTTATCACAAAGTACCACTTATAAAAACCTGATAAAGTAACAATATCCAAATTACCACAAACCAAAGTGCTAAAACGTAATCATTCATACATAAAATAAAAGAAAATAAGCATATTCCTATTGTCTCTTTCGTCAATCCTTTCTTTTCCTTTTTGATGGCTTAGTGAGGTTGTAAGCAAGTTTTTGAATCATGCCCCTCAATTGTTTGAATTTCGCAGTTTCGTTTGGAATGGCTGGAAGTTGTTCGTAGTAATCAAAGGGTTCCAATTTGATGTTGGCTATGGGGTCGACATCTTCTTCTTCTTCTTCATTTTCTTCTTCTCCTTCCGAGGAGTCCGAGAGAGCTTTAGGTTTCTTTCCATTGACCTTGAAGCGTTTAGAGGGTATTTTGGTAAGAGGTACCATTACATGATCGGCAAGGAAATGATCATTGTTGATAGGGGATGGTTGCAATGCACTAACATACTTACAAAATCATGTTAGAAGCATACCATATGGAAGTACCATGTTGGAAGCTTTGAATACCCCAGCCATTCTCCTTACCATGTAATAGGCAAGATTAAATGGCTTTTGGTGGATAAGACAATAGATCATTTGCACAAGACATGCGTTTGGATTATCTTTGTTTCCAACTAGGCTTATGATGTTTTCCCTAAGGATTTCTTCCCATTTTCTATACACGGGATGGATTTCGAAAAGTTCCATTTGAAAAGGATTATGGTGAATGAGTTTCTTATTTCGTCAAAAAGGGATTGGTCGGCTCTTATTTTGAAAATGGTGTCTCGGATGGTTTCGGGTTCATCAAGAGGAGTATGGTACATTGGTTTAGAATCAAGTGCAAGGTTTTGAGTGTTAATTTCCCAATCTTGAGAGTACATACAAATTCCTTCACAAGGAATGCGAAGAATTTGAGCAAAGGTGTTGAGAGGAAGAGTAAAGTTTCGTGTATTGATGATGAAAGCGATTGAAATGCTATCATCGACGTTTCGAATGATCCTAATGCTTCTATAAAACTCAAAGATGAAGACCGGACAAATTTGTTCATCAATGTCAAGAAGACAATCAAAATTAATCGCCGAGAAGACTTGACGAATGTCGGTATCCTCAAGGAAACATTCCTTGATTACACGACCTTCGTGGATAAGTCATTTTTCGAGATTTTTGAAGACCTTGCGGTCCGTTTTTGAGAATTCCTCATTTCGATAATAATGAGTAAGGTAATGGGCGGTATCATGATGATCTTGTTGAGTGACCTTAGGCATGGTTGGTCCTAAAAACACAAATTTTTCAATTAGGTAAGATTAGTTGAGGTGGGTTTATGGTTTTGATTTGTATTAACAATGTTGTGAACACAATGTGAACTTAGTTATGTTAAAAGCCCCTTTTCATGATTAATTTTGAAAAACCCTAATTAAACTAATTGATTAGAGATTTGTGAAACTATAAACCCTAGAATGAGGATGATGAAAATTACAACAAGTTAATGTAATTACTTACAATGGTGTTCTAGGAAGGAATACTTGAGAGTATGGAATCCAATGAGGATGAAATCAATGGTTTGGTCGTTTTTGTGTTATGTGAGTAGAGGGAAAAGATCAGTGGTGATTTTTTTTGGAAGCGTATAGCTGAGTTCTGTTCCACGGTTCCCCCGGATCCCTTGTATTTGGGATCCGGCTAGTACAACTAGAGGGATCCGGCTACTGTGGACAAAAAGAAAGGTTGTTTGGCATTATTTTTGTAGGGTGTGTTTGGCAACAAGCATTTGGAAGCGTTTAGGAGCGACAAGCGACAAGTGGTAAGCATTATAGATGAAAAGCTTGTTTGGCAACACCTCAACAAGCGTTAGAATATTATCTTACCGCTCCAATCTAAATGCTTCTTGATTAAGCATTCCACAGTTGCTCCAAGCGTTTAGTTTATGAAATTACATATATACCCTCATTTGTTTAATCATTTATTTTATTTTAATATGTATATGACCTTTTTCGTAATTTTACAATTTATAATTACTGCTACAGCTACGTTACCAAACATATTTTTTAAACAAACAATTACAGCATATTGCTTACTGCAAACTGCTACTGCTTACTGCTTACTACTTACTGCTACTGCTACGTGTCGCCAAACATAGCCGTAGTAGGCTTATAAACTAGCTTACTAAAAAATAGTTGTGGAGGTATTAGATGAAGATTGTTTTTGGATGACGGGTTTTGAAGAATCACATATCGAGGGTTCATATGTGACGACGGCGTTAGTTTGACGAATCAAAAGGAATACTATTCCCGGTGATGAATAAGACGGAAAAGTGACGAAAGAGACTCCTAACGATGCTAGCAATATTTAAACAAAGAGAACTATGAAATAAATTAAACTCATGTAACCTATCTAATGAAAAGTAAAACATACCTCTATGCTTCTTGGTTTGGCATAATACCAAAAATACTTCATGAGCTTCTAAAGTAATCCTTTGTACTTGGTGTACGTAAGTTGTGTTTACTTTTTAGATCCTTCCTTAATGTTGACTTCATTATTCTTTGAATAGAAATGAAGATTTTGGAGAGATTCTAGCATGAAGATTTCTTGAAAACAAAAATTGTTAGAATGATCTATCAATGTCCAACAAAATGATTTAAAAGAAAATATGACCTTTAAAAAAATCCTTCTTTGTAGTTTTCAAACATACACGGATCGTATCAAGTCTTTAAAGTACAACATACTTTAAGAAACTTGGTAACGAAGCTCTGATGCCAATTGTGGAAAACTAGAAGGGGGTTGAATAGTTTTACCAATTTAAAACTTCCTTTTAAATATTTAGATCGACTTATGTAAATCTATTTGGTTGTTTATGTTGGACGTTGATAGATAGATATATAAACGTGTAATGAAAGATAAAGAGTAAGAAGCACGTCACCACGACACAAGTATTTATAGTGGTTCGGCTACAAGGACACCTTCATTGCCCTACTCCACTCCCCGAGTCACCTACTCGAGAGTTCGTAAACACTACACCAATCTCCTTATGGCGGAGAAGCCTTCACAACGTCGCTTAACCTTTTTCCGGTACAAAGCTAAATACCGAGTTCCTTCATACCAAGGCGAACCACACCTACACAACGTCGCCTACCCTTTATAAGGTACTAGGCTAAGTACCTAGTTATTTCACTCCAAGGTGAACTACACCTTCACAACGTCGCCTACCCTTTATTAGGTACTAGGCTAAGCACCTAGTTCCATTACTATGGAGGAACTACTACCCTTCACAACACAACACCTAATATCAAGGAGATCCACTCCTTGTTACAACACCATTAAGGATATCACCATCCTTAGAAATAAACAAATACTTATATGTATAACGATGCACCTCATCGATTATACGACCTAGGCATTCTTCCCAAATGCCACTTGATTTGATTCTTAGGCATCCTTCACTAATGCCTTTGACACAACGCTTGGCACCCTTCACTAATGCCTTCGTCTTGACACCTTTAGCATTCTTCACTAATGCTTTTGACACAGACGATAAGCACCTTTCACTAATGCTTTCGTCTTGACACTTTCGGCATCCTTCACTAACGCCTTCAACCTAACATCTATGGAGAAAGAAAGAACTATCAACAAGAGAACCTTAGTTGTCTTGATGATCACGAAGCATGGCAACTCGTGGACTTGAGCTTGCTCGTCTTCAAAAAGTGGTGATCTCGCCTTTAAGAGGAACCTAGAGAATCACACAAAAACAAAAGACAAACTACATAGATCACTTGGATCTGTGGTTAGAGGGTTATAATACTTGGGGAAGTATGTGTGTAAAGTGGTGAGTAGAAAGGAAGAAATGGCTCTCTATTTAAAGAGGAAATTTTCTACTGTTCCCCGGATCCCGCGGATCCCTCCCATAAGGGATCCGTCTAGCACAAAGCTAGGGATCCGTGGGACGCTCCTCTTTGCCCATGGGTATTTTTGGTTATGGGTCATGGGTTATGGGTTGATCCATGGTTTTCTTTCTAGATACAATGTATCTCAAGGATACAATGAACTTGGTTAAGTGGTATATATAAAACCATGGGTTATGGGTCAATACCGTTTGCTAGTTTTTACCCATTTAGTGTATACTTGTTTTTACCCATTTATTATATACTTGTTTTTAACCATTTTAGTATACTTAGTTTAAGTATATGCTAACCCAATATGTAAACACTAGTTGTTGTACATATGTATCTAAATCATAAAAACACTTATACTTGTTTTAGTGTTTTATGTGAAAACGTAAGTGTGTTAGGAAACTATTGACTCAAACTATTTACGTATTCTATTTGTTTCGTTAAAATGATTTTACGTTTGTTATCGACAAAACATTAGAAGATCGTAAAATATAAGTAAACGTTTTTACGGCTTATTTGTATTAACAGTCATGAAGTATTTTGCGCCTCCATCAACTACGCCGTAACATCCTTATAAGCATTACGACGTAACAACCTTCTGTCAAGAGGACGTATTTGTTACGGCGTAACTCTCATCAGCGCTATGGAAGAACTGTAATTACGGTGTAACTATTCTTTATGTTACGTCGTAGTCACTTTAACGAGGCTTCTGTTTTGAAGATAATTAAGTTACGGCGTAACTCGCAACTTAAGTTACATCGTAACTATGATAGGGCCTTTAAATACAAGGCCTACAATATGCATTTGACATCATTAACTCACAACTTAAAGGCAGAGAACGTGAAGAGGGTTCCAAAGGCAGATCACACAGAGCATGCAGAGCCATCTCCAAGGGAGGAATCACACCATACCTATAAGCTTTAGCGCTCATTTCTATCTTTTTCTTTAATTCTTGTCTTTCATTATGTTAAACATTGAATTTATTGTATCTTTTAATAAGATCGGCTAAGCACCTTTGGTGCTAGCCTAATTATTATTCCTTGATTGTATTGTTTGTGTTTTCATGCTTCCATAAATTGTTTCTAGTATATGCATGCATAGTTCGATGGTAGTTACCCTAGCTTCGGTAGTTTTGAAGTGCGGTCGTATCTAGTTGCTTAGGAGAATTGACCAACTGACCCTAAGTAAGTAAGTAGAGAAGGGGCTGGTAAGAATTGACCAACTGACTACCTTTCCCTCTTGTGCGAATTGACCAAAAGATCACCGTTCGGATGGATGAACTTAACAAGTTAGGGATTTGTGTCTAAGATGCTAGCACCCGAGCACTCATTATTTTGAATCTTGCATGTAGGGTACTTAATGACTTGGCTTAGGTTGCTTAAGACCCTCGACTCCCCAAAGGGTTGGCCTTTGACGTCGGGTAGGAACTTTTGTTGATAGGTTAGGATGAATTGACCAAATGTTGTCCTAACGACTTAAACCGCCACTTGAATCAATTGGAAGTAATTTAGAAAACATAGACATTACATGATAGGATGATTAATTAGGTTAGCACACTTTCTCACCATTGTTCACGTCCTTAATTTACTTTTTGTTATTTATTTCTTGTCTTTAGTTTAATTAATCATTTCAACCTTAAAACCAGTTAAAACAAGTGACATTTGGACTTAATAGGATCCTCATCTACATAGCTCTTGGGAACGACCTCGACTTTACCACTCTCTATACTACGCACAATTGGGTTCACTGCTCGTTAGTGCATTAGGTAGACCTTAGGTAGACGAGAATTATAAATATTAAATCCTGGTCGGAATACGTGCATCAGTAGGGTATCCAATTAATTTGAAACATCTATCAACAGTATGCCCATTAAAACCACAATATTCACAAACCAGAGTAGGACCACCAGTAGTCCTTCTATTCCCATTATTATCAGGTCTAAGCACATTAGTAGGTCTAAAGGATTTACCAGAATTTAGGACCTCTCATTATTTCCTCTATTAGGCACAGTAACATTAAACATAAAAGACTGAGACCTCTGGGAGGTTCACGTTCCTGAATCAGTAACCACAAATCTGTGAGACTCTTCACTAGTAATAATATCATAAGCACTTTTTATATCAGGTAATGGGTCTATAGATAGTATATTACTCCTTATTTGCATGTAAGAATCATCAAAACCCATTAAAAACTACATTAATTTCATAAGTTGATCAAGCTTTTTAAAATCAGCAACAACATGACAAGTGCACCTAGGTAACTGCACTAGAGCATCAAACTACTCAATTTATTAAAATACTCAGCAATAGTAGACGCATTTTGAGGCTAAGAGTTAATTTTATGGTGTAGGTTAAAAGTAACAGAACCATCAACCCTATCAAAAGTTTTTTTAAATCATTCTAGACATCAAAAGACCTTTTAGAAAAGATTTAACCAAAAAATAGTTCTTCAAAGACATAATTTAAGATCCAACCCAAAACAATAGCATTTACTCTGTCTCATTGTCTACCCAAATCTCATAAGTATTAGACCTTTGGAAGATCCATCAATAAAACCTATCTTATTTTTGCCCTCAAGGGCTAAAAGCATAGCACAAGACCAGACATTATAATTTTCAGTTCCTTTAAGTTTTAAAGATACAACAGTGAAAGAAGCAGAGTCATTAGGGTGCAAATGTAAAGGGTGACTCAAATCAAGTTTCCTAAACAAGGTGACAAGATGACCATCAGAATGAACATAAGCCTCATACTCATCATCAGTACAACCATAAAGAGACATGATAACAACCAATCAAAAATAATCAAACACAGATAACAAACAATCAAACACACAAGACAAGAAAAGAAAGTAGTTCCTAGAATTTCCTTGCCACTCAAGGTGGTAGGTCAAGGGCGCACACAAGCACAAATAGCATATATAGAAACAAGAAAATAAACATATAACAACCACAACACCTCAGATTACATAAAACCACCAATAAGCAACAATCTCAACTTCCAATGTTTCCCAATCCTATCCTCAAGCAGTCAAATGCAAGAAAATAAAGACATAATAAAGAAGAAGAGTATGAGAGGTATTACAGTGCACGCAATAAACCAAGAAGCAGCAGAATTAAACCAAGTTTACGTTCTTGATTCACTTAATAAAAAACACAACCCACCAACGATCAATTAACCCAGAATCAATCAACAACCAAACCCTAATCTCAAGAATTAGGGAAAAATACCATAACCACCTCAAGAACTACCAAGAATTACAAACCAATTGATTAAACCATCTTAATCAACCTAAAACAGCTTCTGAGATCAAATCCCCAACAGTTATCCTAACCCTAATTTTTCAAACTCAGGTGTTTGGCAAAAAACTTTTAGATATGAACAATTAGACATTATATCTAACAAATAACCAAGGTTAAATGACAGAAATCAAACCAATTTAAAAATCCCCAACATTTTTAAAGAAACCCTAATTTTCTAGAAAAATAATTTAGAGCAAGATTATACAGCCTTGCTCTGATACCATGTAAAATTTTATGAACGAAAATCAATTAGCCCTGAATCTCAATTCAAGACTTACAAAGAATATCCATAACACAACAAATCAAGATCACAAGATACTCATCTCAATCAGAATCAACCAAACACTTCACCACAGCTATTCTGGGTAAAAGGTCAAAGACCCGGTAAATATATTTCTCCAAAAAACGTTAAGTACAAAGGATATGGGTGAATCCTATATCTCAGCCCGTTACATAGGCAAAAAGCTTACATAACAAGATACTTCCTATTCTCTATATTAGAAAATAAACCACTACTCAAAATTAACATTAGACTCCTATGGAGATAAAATTTCTTCCTACCAAGGCCTTGGAGCTGGATACCATACGTGTCTGATGCAGGTTTTACTGACCAGGTTTTAATATTTATATTGTCTCGTTATACCTATGGTTTACCCTAATGCACTAACGGGCAGTGTACCTGGTCGTGTGTAGTGTAGTAATCGGTAAAACCGAGGTCGTCCCAAGAGCTATGTGTGTTGGATTAATACAAAGTCTAGGTGTCACAGATTTTAATATGATTTTGATAAGGAATTAATTAATTAACTACTAAAGCAGATAAAAGCAATAAAAGGAAAAAGGTTCAATCAATAGAGGAGAGTGGTGCTAACCTAGTTAATCATCCTAGCTAGTAATGTCTACGTCTAATTACTTTCAATTACTTTAGGTGGGGTCAAAGTCGAGAGGACAACATTTGGTCAATTCGCCCTAACCTATCAGCAAAGATGCCACCACTGGAGAAGTCATGTGTCCCCTCATAAGTCCAGTTGTTCCTGGTCCCCTAAGCCAAGTCATTAAGTACCGCTACATGCTAGACTTATAATAGTGAGTGCCCGGGAGTTAGCAACTTAAACACTCACCCACTAATTCTTAAGTTCATCCAAACGGTAGGTGATCAGTTGGTCAAATCGCACGAGTAGAAAGGGTCGTCAGTTGGTCATATCTTACACTTCCCATCTCAGTCTACTCACTTAGGGTCAGTTGGTCATATCTTCTAAGCAACTAGCCTCTACCGCCATTGAAAACTACCGAAACAAGGGTAGCTACCAATAAACTATGCATGCATACACTTAGAAATAATTATACGGAAGTAATGTAAACGCAAACAAAACAATTAAGGAATCATAACTAGGCCAGCACCATGAGGTGCTTAGCCTCTCATATTAACCATACAAATCAATTCAATATTCAATGTTACGAAATACATGAATCGAAAGTAAAGAAAAGATAAAATGCTAATGCTTATCGTAGGGGAGTGATTTCTCCCTTGGAGACAGCTCCGTATGCTCCTCTAGACCTGCCTTTGGCTTTTTCCCACATTCTTTGGTTGTGGTGTGTGAAATGGGATGCCTTGAAATGCTGGAAATCGTGGGGTATTTATAGGCCAGATCTGGGTTACGGCGTAACCAATAGAATAGTTACGCCGTAATCCTCTATTTCTTCGTAATTTGCACTAGATATGCTGGTTACGGCGTAACCTTTACGTCGTATCTTCAATAATTCTTGGTTACGTCGGAGTTTATGCAAGAGTTACGGCGTAGTTATCAGCGGTGTGGAACCTCATTTGACCTAATATAGTTACGTCGTAGTCCTTTGGGAGAGTTACTCCGTAATCCTCTGATGAGTTGGTTTTCTGAGTCACGCTTTAGTTACGGCGTAATGTGAGCGATGAGTTACGCCGTAACTTTTTCAAAGTGAGCATACTCTGATAAATGTTTGATAAATCTCCAATTTCGCGTCTCTTTAGCTCCAATGCTCGTAATTTACCTGAAAGTGGAAAACAATGGAAAATAAGCATAAATCTATATAAATGATATAAATTACAAGCATTATCGGGGGAAATTGACACTTAATATTCAGGATTATTTGATGTTATCAGTGTCATAATAGGCATCCAAGTTTCCTGGAAGATCGTAAACCTGATCTGCATAGTTATCATGACCATAGTCATCATAGTCATCTTCGCGATAATGACCACCACCAAATAGATTACTCGCCTCATCAAAGATGTTCACAACCTCCTCATCATCAAATCAGAATCCACAATCTCTCTCACCTTAGTGAATGGGTTCACCCTCTTAGTAAATGAAGTAGCCGGGAAATCCTTATTATAACCCTGATAATCAGCCTTTTTAATAGGATTACCATTATCATCAACAAGAGTAGCTTTCCCATCAATAAGAAGCTTTTCAAATTCCCCAATTTTCTCAACAATAGGGGTAGGACAAGACGCGTTAGCTACCATTGAATCACTCACAAGCGGATCTTGTGATACATTACCTTTCTCGATAGACCCAACCTCCTTTGCTTCCATTGTATTACTAGAAACCTCTACATCAGTAGGATTGCCAGATTCATCAGAATCGATCGTATTAAGTGCAACAAAAGGGTTAGATGTAGCAATCTTCGTCCCACTCGTAGTTTCCACATCAGTGGCTGTCTCTATCTACCTTCTTGGGTTCAGGAGGAGGCGCTTTAGGTTGATACCTAAATTTAGGACCCACTTTAGTAAAACCTCCCTTACCCGGAACATTTGGAACACCATTCCTATCCTTATTCTTGTTAGTGACAGTTTGATAATCATCACTAACAGTCTGTTTAGGTTGAGTAGGAAGTGGAACAGATTTAGGACAATCAATCAGCGTATGACCAAACAATTTACATGTATCACACCGAGGCGGTTTCCATTCGTATCCACCCGAATCTTTTCAATAGTAGATCCTGTCCCATCAAGTAATGGTATCTCAACAGTGATGCTCTCCCTAAGAACCTGATCTACCTTAACTTCAATCAAGCACCTAGCGAAACTACTTCGACCCCATGATTCCACAGCTATTCTGGTGTGAGGCTATTATCTATTTTTTGGTTAAAGGGTATTCCACCCGTAAAAATACATTGCTCTCATAAAAAAACGTTTAAGTACAATGGAATGTGCCTGAAGTACCACATTAACCGCAAGCAATCGCTTGACACAACCACTAAATTATTTATGACTAAATTATTTATAACATGCCATAAATGACAACTAACTACAACCAACAAGACCACCAAATCAAAACCAGCATAAAATAAGATACATCATAAATTTATGCAAAAAATATAAAACAACCTAGTTAAGACAAAAATCTTGAATTCCAGCAGCATTTAATTATGCTGGAGACGCAGGAGAGAGGCCAAAATCATCATATCATAATTGTTGCCGTCACCTATATCCACTTTCCATTGCTAATAAAGACTCTTCTCCTCATCTCCACTTCCAGAATACAACGTCCCAGTATGATTATCAAAAACTTCATCATCATCACTGTCAAAAACTACCACATTGCCCACCTTAGAGAATGGGTTACCCACCTTACTTGAAGAATCAACCTTTTTAAGTGATAATAGTGATATTACAATAATATTGAGAAAACTGAATGAAAAACAAGATCAACAAGATCGTATAAGAGTATGAATACTTTTGAGAGAGTTGTGTGTGATTTCCTGATGAAGTTATGAAACCCTAAGCTGAGAATGAGAGCTTAAATACTCCAGCACTTGCATCTTTCTTCACTTGACATCTTTAGCCCTTGATCTTTTACTCTCTTGCAATCTTGACAGAAACTTGTGAACTAGTTATAATCTGAAATGAACAAATGAGAGAATGAGTCCCTCTAATATGAATGCTCCAGTTTTGAGTTATAATTTAACAGGAAGCCATACTATCGGATATAGCAGCTCAACATTTGAATCTTGGCATTTGTGAAAATCTTATGAAATGATCACTGGGTCGGGTATGATGATCGAAGTCTAACAACTGCTGAAGAAGAAGACTACGAGGAGACCAAAATTGGGATTTATGAGCATCTTGTTTATCAAGTTGAACTAGCATATCCAGCCGACGAAAACCAATGAAGGTACTATATAATTCATCAACAGATCTATAATTTGTTTGGAATCTGATACTAGTGTTTGAATACTTGTCCAAAAATTAAACAATAGATAATTACACTAAACATGATCTATTTGTTAGCTAGCAACAGCAAAATGACATCCAAGTTAGTTTCAAAATTCATTTTATGATATTCTTAGTTTAGTAGAGCATATGTAAATCAATGCCAACGATGGTTATTTCAAGAAAAAAGAAAATTTCTATCTAAGGATTCTCCTATTCTATTGATTTAAGACAATCAGGAAAAATAATAAAAATAAACAATAAAGACTTAAATTTTCCGATTGCGGTCAAGTAGCTAACGACTTCTTTCGGCAACATTCTACAGCAAATCTGAGCAAGCATACAAATTGTTTTTTTACCACATTCAACACTTTTATAGACCCGATGCTCAGATATTCCAAATCAAGTTATATTAGAGCAGATTGATAAGCGAACAAACCAATATACACACAAACACACACACACACATACAGAAAATCCAAAGTTTAAACCACCATCACCATAATTTGAGGACTAGATTAGTGGCATGCAAACAAACTCTAAGAATTTCTTTTTGTGCTGAAGCTCAACAATAGATGCACCTTGGTTGTCATCCATCCACCGAGCCACGTCAGCAATGGCATGCTCCATCTTCGTCAAGTTCTTGTGAATCTCCCTATTGTTGACGTTGTATTCTTTGGTTTTTTTCTTCATGGTGTATAAGCAATCCTCTAATGCATTGTATGCATTCACTCTTTTCTTGTATTCTTGGTCCTCAAGTTTGTACATCTCAGCATCTTTTATCATCCTTTCAATCTCTTCCTTTGGGAGCCTTCCCTTTTTGTTTGTAATAGTGAGCTTGTCTACAATACCAGCCGGTAATATTTGCGCTGTGACTGTGAGGATACCATCGGCATTTATTTCAAAGCATTCCTCGACTTCTATTTCTCCTTTGGGAGCGGGTGGTATTCCAGAAGTTAAGAATTTCCCCAACAAATGGTTGTTTGTTGATCTGGTTCTTTCGCCTTGATACACTTTTGTTATTCCACGAGTTTGGTTGTCAACAGTTGTACAATAGTTTTTGCATTTCTTAGTTGGAATATGAGTGTTGCGTGGAATCACAACATCAAATAGTTCCCCTTTTATTTCTATACCAAGTGACAAAGGAGTGACATCCATTAGAAACATCTCTTGAACATTCTTATCACCAGTTAACTTTGCAGCCATAATGGCTGCACCATATGCAACAGTCTCATCAGGGTGCACACTCTTGCATAGCTCCTTCCCATCAAAAAATTCACGCAACATATGCTGGACCTTAGGTATCCTAGTTGACCCGCCAACAAGAATAATCTCGTCTATCCATGATTTTTCCATCTTTGCATCAGTTAGACATTTTTCTAGGATCTTGATGCATTTATCAAACAAGCTCATGTTGAGCTCCTCAAATTTAGCACGAGTAAATTTCATAGAAAAGTCAAGCCCTTCATGCAAGCCATCCAACTCGAGTGATGTCTGAGTAGCAGATGAGAGAATCCTTTTTGCGTTCTCACAAGCAAATCGCAACCTCCCCATTGCTCGTTTGTTCCCTGTCAAGTCTTTCTTCCATTTTCTTTTGAATTCTCGTGCACAATGATCCACCATATGGTTATCAAAATCCTCACCTCCTAAATGAGTGTCACCAGCAACTGCTTGCACCTCAAAAATACCCCCTTTTTCAATGGTTGATAAAGAGACATCAAAGGTACCACCACCCAAATCAAAGATGAGCACGTTAATCTTGCCAATTATAGCAGATTTGTGGTCAAGACCATATGCAATTGCAGCTGCGGTAGGCTCGTTTATCATGCGCATGATGTTTAAGCCAGCAATAGTGCCTGCATCCTTTGTTGCTTGACGTTGTGAATCATTAAAATAAGCTGGGACTGTTATCACTGCATTTTTCACATCCTTTCCAAGATACGCCTCAGCAATTTCTTTCATCTTGCCTAGAATCATTGATGAAATTTCTTCAGCGAAAAATTCCTTCTCTTCACCTTTGTATTTGACAACAATTTTAGGTGTGTCAGTGAGACCTTGTATAACCTTAAAGGGCCATAACTTCATGTCTTTCTGCACTTTTGAGTCACTGAATTTTCTTCCAATCAACCTTTTAGCATCTGAAAGTACCACAGTTTATTATGTAAAATTGTGATGGATATCAAAGTCGCCAACAAAAAGAAATTCAAATATTATACTTTGCTTAATGCAATTGTTGTAAGCATTTATCTATCTCAACTAATAGCTACTACTACTTCAAATCTCTCAACGTGGGTTTTTTTTTTTTTCATCGTTTTAATAAACAGTCATGACCATAAATAAGTGTCTAATTTTGTAGTTTTTTAAGCTGTAAACAATTTTCTTAGCATTATATTGAATTTAATCTGCTGAATAAACAAGAACCAGTATAAAAAATAGAAAGTAAAAAAAAGTAGCTGGCTTACCAAATATGGTGCTAGCAGGGTTCATAGCTACTTGGTTCTTGGCACCTTCACCTATGAGCCGTTCTGTCTCAAGGAAAGAAACAGCAGACGGTGTTGTTCTGTTTCCTTGATCATTTTGAATGATTTCGATTCGATCATTCCTCCATACAGCAACACACGAGTATGTTGTTCCCAGGTCTATGCCGATCCCTGGTGCTTCACTTACTTTTCCCTGCATCACTTAGCGTAAAATACCTTTAAATATTTTGCCTATTTTATTAAAACTGATTAGCAATTTCGTTCCATGTTGAGTATATATATATAATAATTTGAAACAAATTTATAGAGAAAGTAAACGTCAACTATAAAGTCGTTATTTGATTACTCACTTAGTCGTCCTTGCAACCTATAATTTGGAATATTGTCATAGAACCTTACTATCTTAATATATGTAGTTAAAATGTCGCTATGAGTCTACAAATATGTATAGTTTTATTTGATGGAATCCTGTATTAGGTAGAAACAAATATTGTATACTCCTATATTACTTGAAATAGTTGTTAACGTGTTTATTTGAAATGTTTAGGTTAAGATCCCCGTCAAGAGAAATTTCACCAGTTTTGCTGCTAATAGCTAGTAATAGGCAGTGACTGATATCTATAACACGGTCATGGATATAATTTCTTGATAATGGTTCGGGTTCTAAAGATGTTATTACTTATAATGTTAAAGGTTGTCAACAATTTCTATTGTGGTCCAGTATTTATTCACTGAATAAAAATGTCTTGTAGAGTCATATAAATGTGTCGGTATATCAGACTTCTTAAGAGTGGAACTCGAATTAATGTACCTCATCACCTAGCAGATCATTATTTGGTCTTTCGGAGTTAATAACTACACCACACCCGCACTTCCAAACCCTCCAAAGAGCTGTAAGAGCACAACTTGGTTCATGGCAACCTGGTTCTTGGCTCCTTCGCCGCTGAGCTGTTCTGTTTCAAGGAAAGTAACAGCAGACCGTGGTGTGCTGCTGCCTTGATCGTTTGGTATAATTTTGATTTAGTGATTCCTCCAGACGGAAACACATGAGTATGTTGTTCCCAGGTCTATGCCGATCCCTGGCACTGCACTTACTTTTCCCTGCATTACTTGATGTAACGTTGAATTCTTTTGCCGATTTTGTTAAAACTGAGTAGCTACTTCAATTCATTTGCTCATATATAGAATCATGTTTTTCCTACTCCATAGTAAACTGCAAAGTCGTTGTTCAAATATTATTCGATCTCCTCATGTTGGCTGGATGGAATTTGTATGCAAAAGTATTCTATGTTGCCTACAGTTTCAGGACAGACAGACAGCTATTTTGCTAAATGTCAAATAAGCTGACATGAAAATTTTGCTTTGCAAAATTACAAGTTACCCAAATTCAAATTCAGTGTATAATTAATTATATGACCCATTTTTAAGCCCACGTCACCAGTCTGATTTTCCAGCACATTTAATTGGTCCATTTCAGGCCCACAAGTTTTAAAGCAATCTATATACATTGGTTTCCCAAGAACCGTCGATAAAGAGACCATAAGGAGGATCAATTTTAGGGATTCGGCTCTGACGCTTAATGAAAGCAGCATCTTTAATAAGAGATAACCAACGTTTGGATACGGATTTAAACAGAGATAACAGGTAACCTAACTAAGATTTCCTTTAAAAGGCCGTCGTTAGACACGACTGTATGTACGGACAAAGGGAGTGGAGTTCTTCATCATCTAGAAAGTTCCCGCAAACCTGTGGCAATCGTTTCCGTAAAGAAAAAAGAAAAAGAAGACCCTTTTATTAATCGTTAGGGTTAGGGATACGTCAAATGGTGTTAGAAATAAATGTTACTACATCATCTGTTATAGTGTTTTTTCTAAATAATTAACTTTGTAGTTATCTTAAGACAATTCAATCTTTTAAAAGCACTGTATGTAATTTTAAGTTTAAATTATCTATATGAATTGTGGATAGCAAAACAATCATTTTATCTTGCTTTACCTAACGAACTGGCACTGCAATGTTTGTATAGAATTAAAATAAAATATGTACGTATAGTATTTGCTCTTAGTTCAAATTTTAATACCGTCTATGATTGATATCGATTTCATTTTAACTTAGTAATAGATATTTTGTATACTAAACAACACCTAAATAATTTTACTAAGTCGCCTAAACGAGCTATTAAAAAAGAATGTGTCCCAGCTGTATAGAAGCTATTGGCAAGTTTTTTAATATGAAAATTGCATCATGGAAGCTTTGCCTGACGACTATTCTCTTTGTCTTTTTACTATAAATACTAACGACTTAACTCTCCAATACATCACCTCACTACTGACTACACCACCATTCTCTCTTCCCCTCACTGCATGTTCACCATGAGAGTTTCCGGCGGCCCTTTTAGGGCTCGTCTATGGCCTATAGTCATTGCATTCACCATAATTGGTATTGCCAACTTTGTAGCTGTTTCAGCCGATAAACCTTACATATATTCTTCACCACCTCCTCCATATGAGTACAAGTCTCCACCTCCTCCTGTACATTCACCACCACCACCATATGAGTACAAGTCTCCTCCTCCTCCGGTACATTCACCACCACCACCATATGAGTACAAGTCTCCACCTCCTCCGGTGCACTCACCACCACCACCGTACGAGTACAAGTCACCCCCTCCCCCAGTGCACTCACCACCCCCGCCACATGAGTACAAGTCACCACCACCACCAGTGCACTCACCACCCCCACCATATGAATACAAGTCACCACCACCACCGGTACATTCACCACCACCACCTTATGAGTACAAATCACCACCACCACCGGTTAAGTACCCACCACCACCTTACGAATACAAATCACCGCCACCACCAGTTAAGTCTCCACCACCACCATACTACTACAAATCTCCACCACCACCAGTTAAGTCTCCACCACCACCATACTACTACAAGTCCCCGCCTCCGCGAGTGCATTCTCCACCACCACCATACTACTACAAGTCACCACCACCACCGGTGAAATCACCACCACCACCATACTATTACAAATCCCCACCACCACCGGTGTATTCACCACCTCCACCATATTACTACAAGTCTCCACCACCACCAGTAAAGTCTCCACCACCACCATACTACTACAAGTCACCACCACCGCCTGTAAAGTCTCCACCACCACCATACTACTACAAGTCTCCACCACCACCGGCCAAGTCTCCTCCCCACTATTACTACACATCACCACCACCACCAACCCCCTATTACCCCCACCCACACCCTCACCACCATCATGTGATCGTTAAGGTCGTCGGTAAAGTTTATTGTTACAGCTGCTATGATTGGAAATACCCAATCAAATCACATGCTAAGCATCACCTCAAAGGTACGTACTATACTTAATTTTAACACAATTTATAACACATTTCACGCACTATGTTGTTTAATATTTATTAGTCAGTATGCATGTGCTCTCATGGTTGACAACACATGTTCTGTTCCATAAAAGAGCCACAAACACAAAGACAAAGCATAAAATGAACATTGTAAATTAGTTTACTTTGTGCTTTTAATAAATTTTTATATTCAAATACTATTAATTAGTTATTCCTAAATTATGTGACATTTAGAATTGTACAATATATGACATGTATATAGTTGGATGAAAATTACTATATCTTACATGCATGTATATTTCATAAATATTACTTGACGATGATGAGTATATTTAGAACATCTATTCATTATAAACTTTAACCACTGCACATTTTTATTGAATCATCTTACACTAAACTATATAAATATATATCCGGTAGTAATAGTTCAAAATTATCTTTCCACGTTTATTAAACATGTAGTAATAGTTTGAAAACAAATCAACGATAACGATTATATTCACTACTTTTTGACGTTGCTCTATAGAAAAGTTAGAATGATCAATGAATATATGTAAGATTTAAATTTTCTCGCTAATTGTTGATATCTTATTATATTTGTATCGTAAAGGTGCTGTCGTCGAAGTCACATGCAAGGCTGCCGGTGAAAAAGAAATTGTTGCTTATGGAAAAACTAAGATCAATGGCAAATTTGCGATCACTGTTGAAGGTCTTGAGTATTCCAAATATGGAGGAGCTAAAGCTTGTGTTGCTAAGCTACACATGGCACCAAATGGTACTAAATGTAGCATTCCTACATATCTCAATGGCGGTTTGAAGGGCGCTAAACTTAAGGTTAAATCAAAGGATGTTCACGAAGTTGTACTTTATTCAAAACCATTTGCATATGCTCCAAAGACTCCTTCTAAGATATGCGAGAAATCGAAGCCTAAGCCAGAACCCACTCCCACTCCATACTACTACAAATCGCCACCACCACAAACCCCGACGTACTTGTATAAATCTCCACCTCCACCATCACCAACATACATGTATAAGTCCCCACCTCCACCATCACCGACTTACGTGTACAGATCTCCTCCACCCCCAACTCCATCACACCCAACACCATATTACTACAAATCACCTCCACCACCAGTTAAGTCACCACCCACACCTTACTACTACACATCACCCCCACCACCAGTGAAATCTCCACCACCACCTTATCACTACACATCACCTCCACCACCAGTTAAGTCCCCACCCACAACTTACTATTACAAATCACCCCCACCACCGGTGAAATCACCACCTCCACCTTATCATTATACCTCACCACCACCGCCAGTGAAATCACCACCTCCACCTTATCATTATACCTCACCACCACCACCAATTAGGTCTCCACCCGCACCATACTACTACACGTCTCCCCCACCACCTGTGAAGTCGCCTCCACCTCCATACCACTACACCTCTCCTCCACCACCTGTAAAGTCTCCTCCACCTCCGTACTACTACAACTCTCCACCACCACCTAAGAAGTCTCCTACACCTGAATATCACTACACCTCACCTCCACCACCAGTAAAGTCTCTACCGCCACCTTACCATTACACATCACCTCCACCGCCTAAAAAGTCTCCACCACCACCATATCATTACACCTCACCCCCACAACCTGCAAAGTCTCCTCCTCCCCCGTACTACTATACATCACCCCCACCACCGGTAAAGTCTCCTCCTACCCCTTACTACTACACATCACCTTCACCCCCTAAGAAATCACCTCCACCACCGTACCATTACTCATCCCCTCCACCACCTGTGAAATCACCACCGCCTCCATATCACTACACATCTCCTCCTCCACCAGTTAAATCTCCACCCCCACCATACCATTACACGTCACCTCCTCCGCCAGTGAAATACCCACCCCCACCATATCACTACACCTCGCCACCACCACTAGTGAAGTCTCCACCACCCCCGTACCATTATACTTCACCCCCACCACCAGTGAAGTCGTCACCCCCACCATACTATTACACATCACCTCCACCACTAGTAAAATCGCCACCGCCTCTGTACCACTACACATTACCTCCACCTCCTGTTAAGTCACCACCGCCACCATATTATTATACCTCACCTCCTCCACCAGTGAAGTTGCCTCCACCACCATATCATTACACATCACCTCCACCTCCAGTTAAATCTCCACCCCCACCATACCACTACACATCACCACCACCACCAGTAAAGTCACCTCCCCCACCATACCATTACTCGTCACCTGACTCACCTCCACCACCCGTTAAATCTCCACCACCCCCATACCACTACACATCACCCCCACCACCAGTTAAGTCCCCTCCACCACCATATCATTACTCATCACCCCCACCACCCGTAAAATCTCCACCACCCCCATACCACTACACCTCACCCTCGCCACCAGTGAAATCTCCACCACCACCATACCATTACAGCTCACCTCCTCCACCGGTTAAATCCCCACCACCTCCATACCACTACAGCTCACCACCACCACCAGTTAAATCTCCACCACCACCATACCACTACAGCTCACCCCCTCCGCCAGTCAAATCTCCACCACCCCCTTACCACTACACATCACCCCATCCACCAGTAAAATCTCCACCACCCCCATATCATTACACATCACCTCCTCTGCCAGTTAAGTCTCCACCCCCACCCTACCACTACACATCACCACCACCAGTGAAATCTCCACCACCATCATACCATTACACATCTCCCCCACCACCCGTGAAATCTCCCCCTCCACCATACCATTACACTTCACCTCCTCCACCAGTGAAATCTCCTCCTCCTCCATACCACTACACATCACCTCCTCCACCCGTTAAATCTCCTCCTCCACCATACTACTACACATCACCACCTCCACCAGTAAAATCACCACCACCAGTGTACATCTACGCTTCTCCTCCACCCCCAGTTCATTATTAGGCCCCCATAAATGCATTGTTTGCAACCTACGTTCATGTAAGTGTCACAGTTTTTTCTTTAATGTTTTTATGAATCATATATGTTCTTATTAGTACACTTAAAATAATTAAGACATTAGTAACACATTTGATTTTTTGTTGTTTCAGGTTTCATTTCAAGTATTAGTACAATAAAGGAGGCTCCGCAAGGAGATGTTTGAAAACTAGTTCATCATACATGTTCCCTTCTAATAAGGTCTTGAATGTTGCACTTCATAGCATCAATCTTTTGTGATTATGACCATTGTCTTTCTATTTAAACGTTGGGAGCTATCCTCTTTCAACGAAGAACACGAAGGATTACATTTTGAAAACAAACAAAAAACAAGTATGAGTTACCATGGGAAGAGGGTGATGAGAGTGTTGTTGTTTTAATTATTTTTTTTCCTTATTTTTAGTTTATCACTGTATAAATAGGTAGCTAATGTTATTTATATATATATGATTGATTTTATCCTCTTATTCTTGTAGTCTCTTGTTCAATTTGAAGTCTATTTCTCATTCATTTTGCATGCATCAATAATGATGAAATTACTCCTTGGCTATTAATCAATCCCAAAAGCTATAAATACTTTTAATAAACATATACATATTCCTAAAATGTTATATTAGTTAAATAGTTAAACTAAATTTATAATTAACTACTCGAATTACTAATGTAAGCATATATAACTAAAACCAAAATTTGTTCTTTTCATAGACATATAAACAACTCTAAACAAGTTATGATCTGCTGCTTTCATTAAAACATGCAAACAGCTCTAAACTGCTTCCATATCTTTTGTAATAAATTAGTCCTTTTCAAATATATAGTAGATCAAATACTCTATAAGAAATATAAGTGGTATCCAGATCATGATCATAATATTTCAACGTGGAAGATAAACAGCTCCAGAAAGTGATTGGAGGAATTTTGAAATGAAGCAGCAGGTGATCAGTATATATTAATCAATCGTCCAACTGCTCCAATTAACATGCCTTTTTTATTTATTTTTTTTATTTTTGCCAATTGGGACTATTAAATCTGATCCAGTTTAGCTGATTTTACAGATTATTTACTAATATATTGTAGGTATACAAGTGTGAGACTTTAACTTTGTATTTTAGATAAACAGCAATGAGCGAAAAGGCTTTTCTTATTTAGATTACTAGGAGAGGTTACTTAGATCTACGTGACGTAACATGGGTATCTCCGTGACTAAAGGCTTGTTTGTTTAATTTTTCATTAAGTCATGTGGAGGACCTCACTTTTATCACTTATTATTTTAAGTTATTTATTTTGATTAAGTGAAAAACAAACAACTTTTCACATGACTTAATAAATTAAGTTTTTTCATATTAAGTCAATTAAGTTGCATTCAAACACCACCTAACTCTTATTTAGATTTCAGGTACTTTTTCTTATCACCTCTAAGAGCAGTTGCAACGTTAACGTGGGGGAGGCGTTATTCCCACGTTAACCTGCGTTAGAGCACGTTACCCACACCATATGCCAATTATTTGCGCGTTAAAGGCCCCAAGTTACCAAGGTAACGGAGCGTTAAGGGTAGGGGAAAAAAATCATTTCACCCCTACACCATTTCAAATAAATTTACACTTACACCCCCGCAACCAATTCAAATTCAAATTTAAATTATACTGGTTAATTCTGAGCGGGGTAATTATGCAAATACACCTTTTGCTTAAGGTGTCAACACTTTCTAGGAAAAAGTTTGGGTATCTCCAAAATAGACCTTGAGACTTGCGACTTTTCTACTTTTAATCTAAGCTTGACAAGTGTCCCTCGTAATTTGTGTACCCAATTATTGTTTCTACTTTTACCAGCTATGATAGTACAGCGACCGAATCTTAGCGACTTTTTTAAGAATCTTACGAATTTTTTTTGTCCTTTAGTAAAAAAAGTCAAACTTACTAAAATATTTTTTTATACTTTTAGCACTTTCCCAATGCTGAGCGACTTAAGCGAAATAATATTAGCGACTTTTTTTACTTTATACTTTTGTACCTTTTAGTATCTTTTTTACACTTTTCAAAATTATAATTTTAACTAAATTGTCTATTATACCCTTGTCTCTTCCATTTCCATCAATTATTATTTTCTCCCATTGTTAAAATAATTAAGTGGTACACCAGCCAACTTGTAATTGATAATCATGAGAAGATATTGCTCTCAAACACTTCCTATTTTTGCCAAAAATTTCACTTGATCTTCACACGGCAATCAATCGTATTTTTTGTTCCAAACTTTATCCACACTTGGATCTTCATCGGTCAAAGGTTATTATACATTTCTTTCTTTCTTATTACATTTTTCATGAATGTTTCCAAGATTCTTTCTGGGTCATGAAAAATTCTTGATTTTTAAGGTGATAATGTCAAGATTTCCTATTATTAATTAAATATGATAAACATTTGACCTTGATCATCCTATGTTTAGGCTTGTATATTGGTTTTCTTATATTTTAGTAATTTAAGGTGTAAATGTTATGGAAGTTTTAATCTTTTTTGGTTTTATGATTTTGTTTATGCTTTTTGGGTTTCATTTGATTCCAATTCACTGTACAGTCAATAATCAATCAAATTGAAGTTTGTGTTGTAGTGGTTAATGGATGAATGCATAACTCGGCCTCATGGAAACGGCAAGCTAGCAGTGGTACCTGATACCACTAGCAGTGGATTCGAGAAGCCTAGCAGTGGAAACGAATTAAAACTAGCAGTGGTTTCGAGAAGCCTAGCAGATACAAATGAAGCTGTGACTCATGTTGAGAATGGAATTAAGAACGGTGACTCATGTTGAATTGGCCATTGCCTTCACCAAAGTAGCACCAGTTGGATTCAAATAAAACATTAATGTTTGATGAAACTGAATACAAATGTATAGCTGTAAACTTGATCTATGTGTCTCAGTTGAGTACGTAAATTAGAACGTCGGCACATGTTAGACTTGGCCATTGTCTTAAGGCTAGATTATCACCCGCCAAGATTGCACATGTTAGACTTGGCCATTGTCTTAGACCAGATTATCACCGCCAAGATTCGAACAAAATGCTACTCACCTGACACCGATATATACGGAGTTTGGATATCGGTTTTCAAGAACACAAACAAATGACATGTTCGTCTAATCATTGCAACTTCTGTTCTGATACAATGTTGCAACATAGTATGTCTAAATTGCAAGTGTTACAAGTACATTCACTGATTCATGCAACATAGGAATACATTATCCAACACAAGACACTGGCATTTGTTAACATGACTCGATATGCCACACTTAGTTTCCGGGCTATGCCCAGAGAGCTAATTTATGACAAGTTATCAGATCAAGGGGCATTTCACACAGTAGAACCCAATGGACCGTTAAGTCCTTGGATTGTTTCACGGGGTCCCGGTGCCATAGCTTCGCAAGAAGGAACTACGCCAATAGTTTCAAATGTCAAGAAGCGTTGCATTGCTTATCCGCAAAGACTAGTTGTACACACTTTGAGGACAGTTGAATCCATGAAGGTTTTTACACCCTTCAGATTTAAACCAATGTAGTTAATTAGGTTGTAGTAATTTTTTTTGAAAGTAACACTAAATAACAAATTCATTCATTATAGACACTTCATAAGATTTCTTATACTTATAGATATCAACATCTCTTACTTTTGGTAAGAAGTTTAGAAAAGGATATATATATATTGCTTATAAATATATGCCAGGGTAACTAAACATCCACTAGTAAGTACTGGAAACCAATTTCATAATGTTACAAGACAAATTTTTGACATGACAGTACGTCCTAAATTTGTATGGCACTAAGGAGTTCCCTTCCAAAATCTTATTGACCGGTCAGTACCACATGATGCAAATGCTGCCTCTGTAGGTGAGTGCTCGAGCCACCTGGGTGCATTGACATGATTAGATGGCCATCTTGCTACTTTTTCTGCAGTAAGAGCATCCCAGATGACAATCTATGTACAACGATTGTAAGGTAATATCAGTTAGAAACATTAGAACAAATAATATCATTAAATACAACCACACAAATGGGAAGCTACACTTGACCTCATTGCTAGGTTCATCGATGCATATTACAAATTATTCTGTATCATTGAAAACAGCCTGCATAGCATAACAAATAAAGTGTCATCATTATAACAACTAAAGTTTCATTATTGATTAGCTGATTAAAGTTTTACTATCGCTACAAACAAATAACATTTCTTGCAAAAAAAGAATAAGTTTGGATAAATCATAAAAATATAAAATGCAGATAAAATGACCATTCCTTGATGCTTTAGGTCCGAAATCACTAAGTCTTGCAATATGTGGTGTTCTTATGGTTCCATTTTAAATTTGCATGTTTGTGTCTAACAAAAAGCCAAATATGATAGTTCAAACATTAATCCGGTAATAATTAACATACCTGGGAACGCAATTGTGTGTGTGTGGCTCCAAGATAATGCTTGACCAATCTTCCGGTTCCAACTTCCCATAGCTTCACAGCAGAATCCTTCCCACACGAAAGAACGTATCTAATCAAAGAAAAAAGGTTCTGAATGTCTTTCTTTAATACATTTGTGCCATTATTTGTCATCCTAGTCATGTATTTGACAACACAGACGATATACAGAATGTCGTTTGACTCGTATAATTTTTGAGATCATAAAACATTTGGAGAAAGGAAGTGCTGGTGGGGGGTCAATCTAACCAGCGTTTGCCCCCTCTAATCTAGTGTTGAACATCGATAATTTTGTTTAAATAGTTTTACCTAACTACCATCATTTTAAAGCCCTGACTGAAGATGCAAGTATATGGTTAATCGCATATGACAAAAACTGAAACATGAATAGCAGAGGTAAACCGTGTGCACCTTTGATCTTTGGTAAAATTTGCACTAGTGGCCTCAGATGATCCGTGTGCACCAGGAATGGAGCGAACAACACTGCTATTCACCCCATCCCATATTCTAATTGCACCGTATTTCGAGGCTGTTACATACATGCTAGTCTTCTCGAAACCACTGCTAGTTTTAATTCGTTTCCACTGCTAGGCTTCTCGAAACCACTGCTAGTGGTATCGGGTACCACTGCTAGCTTGTCGTTTCCACTGCTAGTGGTATCGGGTACCACTGCTCAAGTAACATAAGATTTATTAATGGACATACCTAAAAACATTGTGACTAACATGTATCAGACGGATATTTCAGGATATGGCATATTTTATGATGATAAGATAGTCAAGGTAAAAGGCAAACCTCAGCTCTGATTGATTTGTCCGTAAGCATGTCCTTGGGTACCATTAGAAGATGACTTAATGAATTAAGATGATTGAACCATTTTACTTCACTGGTTATGGTGTTGTTTTCATTAGCAGTATTGTCAGCATTGGTGTCCACCAAGAACCTATCATTAAGCCATTTGGACCAGGTTCCAACCTGCCACGAAAGTAGACCACTTTACTAGGATTTTATAAGATTATACTATCATATATGTAACGAGATAGAAAACAATTGCTATAATTAGCAAACTATTGATGACAATGATGCTTCAAAAGCTATGTAACAGTACATATAGAACTTCCATGGTACTAATACTACTGCACGTCTAACTGCTTATTAAAGGTCAACATACATACGATATTATACATATGATATGGAGTAGAGGTGGTGTCCATAGCGTCTATCGTGTCCTGGTTACTCGTGATTCTGTTTTCTCGCCACTGGTTCTTTGGCACCTCTTCATAACCTTCCAAATGGTGGCTTCTGCTGTAAAGTGTGCGTCCTGACAGGAATGACAACTAATTAGTGGTGTTATTATTTTTGAATAATTGTTTGTGTCAACATGAACTTTACCTTTTGGCCTTCTGGGTTAATTTCTAGCAACATGCTAAAGGGTATGCGGTTTATCAAACTTTGTTCCTCTAAGTTTCGAGTGCTGCAAGGTTGGATTTTCAACACTGGTAATGGCCCCAGGGATTGATTGTATCTTTCAGAGTAGCATGTGTGTTTTTAATTGTGGCAAGTAGTTTCTATTGAGCAGTTTTATGGGTAGTATCGCTACTTACGCATCAAGTATATGTTTTGCTTATGGGATATCTGGATTTATGTAATAGCAAGTAGCGGGACTGCCCGAAAGTTTTAGTCCTCCTGTCATTTGGAAAATGGTGTAGGGACAAAGAATATAAGATGCCGGCCATTACTACTTACTGTGTACGGTGAGTGTGTGTACCTGCAAATCTTTTTATGTCAAGTAACATGCAGCAGTACCCTATTGGAGTGAGGTCGAGAATAGTTTTTGCAGGCCATTTGCGACAAACCTTTGCTTCGATTACTTTCTTGATGTCTGTAGGTTTCAGATGTGCAAGAATAACGACTTCCAGTTCAACAGCTATTGCTTTGCCGCTCTGTTTTGGTGTAACATCTGACCTGCTGCTGGTTGCCATTTATCTGCAGGGCGAACACGTAGACAAACATAGTGTTATATGCGTATGTTGTTCTATTGAAAAAATGGTAGCAGACATGTAATCTATGTTGCACAAATAACAATGAACATCTCGTATCATCAGCATATTACATTATGTAGTGAATGTTGTGAATAAGTGGCAAAAGCAATGTTGTGTTGTAATATGGATATGAGTTATAAACGTATACCCAGTCACGATATTGGGTACGTCTTATGAAAAATGATGACAATGGTTGTTTACTAAATGACTCAACATATGGAAGTAGCATTTCAGTTGTATGAATACCTGACGATTGCACTCTTCGCCTTATAATTGATCGGCTTATTCAATAATATACGAAAGACTGGCATGACAGTTACATTCACCTACCATTACGATGAAATAGTTGTGGTAATCGAACAAACGCAAGGAATGTGAGCACTAATGTCGGAACTGGGTCTATACTACTGATGTTATTAATGGGTAAAAAGTTTAGCAAAACAAATACAGTATATCCAATAACATCAAATCAAATAAAAATTAAACTTAAAAAACGACATCAAAAACATACTGGCCAAGCTTCTAGCTTCCAATATTTGAGCTTCGAAACAAATACCTAGTCATAAAAAAATTATCTAAAAACCAACATATTATACCGAAAATGAAACAAAAAAATTTGTAATCATAGTAACCTTATTTGTTATAGCATAAACATGAGAAACAAATCAATACTTTTCCAGTTTTCATAACAAATATTGCTACGATATATAATTACCTCTTTAATACAAACCATCACCAACTCCGTCGTAGGCCAACTCTGCTTCTGCTACATGCTACATATACATATTCAGCGGCGTTGTTGTTTTGGTCATTAAAGATCCAACTTTCTTCTCGCTTCTTCTTACAAAGGTGGTTATCTAAAGTACATGATAACCATTTTCCGGCCTACGAAAAAAAATGGTAACGATACACTTATTTACGCCAATTACTGGACTTAGGAAGTGGGCTAAATGAAGTAAACGTTAACGTTTGTTGAACCGCATAAGCTAATCCTTTTTCGGTTGCGAAAGAGCGGGTAATCAAAATTTAAGGTGAAATACTGTGAGATAACATGTTACCTGGAATTCGATATGGCGATTGTTTAACCCGCGTTCCTTGACCAAGCCAATTTCCGCAACAATCACGCTACCTAAAGATGATTCAAATACAAATGGAAAATATTACAATACGAATAAAAAATAAACATTACGAATTATTTTATAAGGTACTTCGACATAGAATGTTTAGGTTCCATTTCCTTTATTATTATAACAAAGCAATAGAAAGAATTAATAAGAATTAAAAACATGTTCAACAAACAGTCTCTATATAGACAAATTTAAGTGGACTAAGAATTGTAAAAAAAAAATACCTTTCAACAATTTGAGAAGAGAAGCAAGGTCAGTGTCAGTCTCCGACGACATAACCAAACTGTCAATTCCCAAGTTAATTAATCAATACTAAGATTTCAAAATAATCAAAGTCTAAAAACGCGACGGGTTTATGAAAATTAATTGTCTCAGTGACCAACAATCAAAAACAAAAATTAACACCACCCCTAACATAAAATATTTCTAGTACATTACCAGTTTCTTTCTTTACTCCTCATGAACCGGTAGTTGCTCCATCCGTGTTGCCCACTCCAACAGTCCTAACCTATTTACCGAAAACACATAATCAAAAACCCAAACTCAAACTGAAAACACCATGAAAATATAATAACATTGAAGACCATAATCTCATGCCTTTCTGAACTTTTTGGTCAAGGTTTTTTGCAGATTTTCAGAACCAAAAAGTTGGTCAAGACTTTCCTAAGATTTTGAGAAACCCAAAGCGTTACTCATGCGTATCCACAACCAAAACCAAAGAAAAAAATAAGCTAAAAAACAAACGAGCCTTAACATAGTGTAGAACACTGGAAGGCTTTCCTAAGATTTTGCCAACACTGGAAGGCAGCCACATTCGTGTCCTACAGCAAGAACAGGACATAGTCTCTTGAAAGCATCGTGTAAAGCATTTTGCCATATTTTAATGGAAAAGTTGTTCTGTTGTTGGTCACCCGAAGGTTCCATTAACTTCCCTGTTCTTTCCTTTTTAAGCATATCAGGCATCAAAGTCTGCACCCATATAATCACAAATAAGTTTTCATGAACACTCAAAATTATAATATTATAAAAATACAAGTCTTGCATTTTAGAGGTTGCACCTGCAACCATATAGACTCAATGATTTGTGAAAATATGCCTGACTCGATTTTCTGAAGTTCAGATGTGAGATCAGGATCATTGGTTTGTTTAGTTTCAAATGTTTGTGCAATTATTTCCCTCAAAACAATGATGTTCGACCACCATAAAGTCAACCTGTTAGTGCAAAATGGATCTGCATTATTGGTCCACCATATTGAGATAAAAATAAAATCAATGCCAATTAACCACGGAGCACATGTAAGTGAAATACCTTGGAATGTCATTACCACAAGAGCTAGAAATCATAACAAGCCCTGATACAATGTTTTTGGAAATCATATTGCGCTTTTCTTGAGATAAATGCTTGCCTGCATGAATGTAAAGCTTAGAAAGGCGATGAGCATGCATGTGCAACTCGTGTGCTGAGCTGGCATGGTCTTGTACTGCAGAGTATAGAGAAACTTCTAGAGCAGCAACTTCTCTTAGCTCGTCTTCAAGTTGCCCGATTCTCATTTCTCATTTCCATTTGTGCGATCATTACTTAAGGTTGCGTTTGGCTACATCACAAAGAAGACTTACTTTACATATATTTCGTAAAAGCTCAAGGTTAGTGGCATAAAGATGGACGAACAGACACTGACCAAACCACTGCTAGTATATTTTGGTAACCACTGCTACTTTATTTTATTCCACTGCTAGTGTTACTAAACCACTGCTAGTATATTTAGGTAACCACTGCTACGTTTCTCGAAACCACTGCTAGTTTCTTGTCGTTACCACTGCTAGCTTGTTTTGATTCTACTGCTTGTGTTTTGATTCTTGCAAGTTGAATAAGTTTTCCTATCAATAACTTCGAGAAATTAAACTTCTAATCAATATGGGACTCGCACTATTGCATACTAAGTCCACACAACAATTGGTGATAATCGAAGCTCATTTACACAACAATCGGTGTAAATGAAACCCTAATTATTATATGTATATTAAAATTAGAGAAATAATATCTTCGGCGACGGTGAATTGACCGGAGATGGTGAGATAACCAGAGATGAAGGTGTTGATAGCCGGAGGTGAAGGTGTTGATACCTAATGCGGTGATGGTGGCCGGAGGTGAAGGTGTTGATAGCCGGAGTTGATGGCGGCTTGAGAGAGAGAGAGATAAAACTTCTGGTTTTTTAATTGAAATGAGAAATAATGTGAGGACTTATTGTTTTTGTTGACTTTTTATTGACTTTTTTATTCTTCAGTCATAAAAAGTTTCAGTCATTAAATGACATTTCTCTTGTAGTGTGAATTGGTAGCAGTTGCCAATAACAGTTTTAGTTTCATAGTTTTTAGTTTAAAAAGTGAATTGGTAGCAGTAGTAGGCTAATTCACCAATGGCAGTTTGGTTTTGTTAAAGGAAAGAAGATGCTCAACATGTAAAAATAGTTAAGGGTACAATAGTCATTGTAATTTAAAAAGTATTTAAAAGTTATGTAAAAAAAATATAAAAGTACAAAAGTACAAAGTTAAAAAAGGCGCTCAAAGTAATTCTTTTAAGTCGCTCAGCATTGGGAAGACGCTAAAGGAATAAAATAATAGTTTCCAAAGTTTGACTTTTTTCTCGAAAATAACAAAAAAGAATTTCGCTCGAATCTTAAAAATTCGCTGGATATAAGTCGATTAGAAAACATAGGTACAAAAAGCAAATTTCAATCATTGGGTTCTGAAAATTTGAAGGACACTTGGCGCTCCTTGATTGGAAGGAAAAAGTCGCAAGTCTCAAGGTCTATTTTGGAGATACCCAAACTTTTTTCCTAGAAAGTGTTGACGCCTTGAGCAAAAGGTGTATTTGCATAATTATATATGAGCGGGATTTATTCAAATTCAAAATCAACTCTGCCTATATATACAACTCTACCAGAGTTGTTTAGAACACACAACTTACACACACAAGTTACACACACAACTCACACACACAAGTTACACACACACAAAAATGTCTCGCAAAGATTTTTCTCAGCAATTCTCAAATCCACAACAATTGCCGGAAACTAGCTAATTTCCAACTCCAACTCAGTTGCCGGAAACTAGCTTTCCAATTCCAGAAGAATTTGAGGTTTACTCAACACCACCTGAAGATGTCTTTCCGGTTTTCCAACCGGAAAATGTATTTTTAAACACTCCACCTGTTAACAATCCAGCTGCTAACAGTCCATAGGTGGATCTTGAAAACAATCTATTTGTGTTAAGTGAGGCTTCCCTTCGTCAACTTGAACAGGACGAAGAAAACTATAGAGATATTATGGAATAGGAGTTACGCGAGGAAGCTGCTCGTCGTGAACAATAAGCCAGTGAAGCTTAATATCTTCTAGATAACTACTTTGACATCATGGAGACAAAGCTCTTTAATGGCGAGTTTTATTCCTCTTCAAGTGACGAGGGTTTGAACTCAGATAATTCGTATTCTTAAGTTTTAGTAGTTTTATTTTTACTCAATCTCGTTGTAGTTTTGATGTTTAATGTAATTCGTATTTAATGTTTAATGTACTTTGTGTTTTAATGTTTAATGTGATATGTTTTTTTAATAAATGAGGTGTTTGTTTTGGTTTAGGGGTTGAATTTGAAAATATCAAATGTTAAACCTTAACTTGGGATGTTATGATTGCGGGTGTTTTTTTGGTGAGTTAAAGGTAAATGTTAAAGCTGATGTGGCGCTGACGTAGCAGAAGGGTAAACCTTAACTCAGGGCATGATTGCAAGTGCTCTAACAAAAAACGTTTGAACTTTATGTCTCTTGTCAGGATATCAGATGACTAACTGTTATGCCACTTTGGTAGTGGTCGAACTACCATAGATATCTAAGTATACAGAGTTAATTCGGTTAGCTAATTTGACAAAGCATTCCGACTTCTTTTTAAAAGTCTAAGGCTAAACACAATGGCAACCTAGTTCATCTGTGCCACATCACCTTTCTCTCTCCGACGACCTAGTTGTCACAGTGGTGACCTGAGATTTTATTTATTTATTTATTTATTATTTTTTTTTAATTCAAATATTTTTAAAAACAAAATTAAACTTCATTAATAAAAATACTTAACATTACAACAATAATTAAAAACTTAAACTAATAAAACGTAGACGTTACAATACTTATTAAATACTGTAACTTAATAATCTAAGTTGTAACGTTCTTTGATTGCTGCCTTAAGTTGTTCAAGTTCTTGTAGTTGCCGTGCGGGCATTTTTGTGTCGAGGGGTGTGTTGTAGAAAATTAAATCTTGCGTCCGGTTTGATTGTGTTGTCAATGCAAGCTGCTGACGTTGGAGCTCAAGTTTATCCTTTTGAACTCCTCGGCTCGCCTTGCCCTTGCCTCTGCAAGCTCCAACTCTTTTTGCTTCAACTTTATGTATTCCTCTTCCATATTCTTGTTTTTTTTCCTTACTTGAACTTTTGAATTTGAAAAAGTTCTTGGCCATATTAGTAACAAATGATGTTGGTGGCTCTGGTGCTTTCTTCTTGGCTGCATCACGACCTTTTGGTCGTGATTCTCGAGTCTCTTCTTCTTCAGAATCATCCACGTCTCGGGGATTAAAAGGACCTTTTGTTGACCCCGAGGTGGTTTCCGAAGTCTTGGATTTCTTCCGACTAGTCAGGGTGAAAGCAGGCATCTCAACAGTTTTCCAAGCAGAATGCCCTCTCAAAACTTTCCAACACTCTTTCAATGTAAACACATGCTTGTGAATCACACGGTATTCATTACAAGCCTTTTCATAGTCGTCTTCGTCATTCTCACCGCTTCCGTGATTATTCTTGATATTATCCATAATTGCACAAAAGAAACCAACCCTAGAACGAATCCTACCCTTCCATTTGGTCGTTATGGAGTCGTAGGTTCTTGTTGAACCAGTTTCATTTTCAAAGTACGCTATCACCTCATCCCAAAACCCACTCCGGTTGATAGCGTTCCCTCTTTCTGAATTTTCCGACACATGTATCCAAGCTCTACAAAGCGCGACCTCTTCCGCTTTTGTCCATGCTTTGACCTTTTCGGTTGCAACATTCTTGCCCTTCTCCTTTGTAGCTCGTTTTGAACCCTTCTTTGATTTGACGGGTGACGTCTCTTCGACATCGTCTTCAATACGAATAGAACCATGGTATGAACCGTGCCCCGAACCTTGTCCCATCGAAGCATCTTGAGTCAGATATTCTTGAGACGTGTAGTTTTGAGGTGGAGAGAATTCCATAAAATGCTCAAAATCCATATCAAGATTAACACCATGAAGCGGTGAAAACGATTGATTAGGTTGGGAAGATTGTATGTTAGGATGATATGACGACCCACTTGGTGCTTGGTTTTGATTGATACTCGGACGACCCGGTGGGAAATATGGACGATTGACGTAAAATGGGTTTTGATTGTGGTTGGGTTGTGGTAGTCGTGTTTCATAACCAAAACCGGGTGCTCGAAAACGAATACCCCGATTTTGTGGTGGTGTTACACCGGTTAATTCAAACGGTGGATCCGGTGAGAAATTCAAGTTCGGGAAATTTTGGGGAAGTCGGGATTGTCGGTTTTTTGATATGTGAGTTTTTCTTTGTGACATGATGAATATTGATGAGAAGTTGTTTGAATTGTGTTTGAAATTGTGTGTTTAAAAATGTGTTTGAGGTTGGTATTTATAATGTTGTAAAAGTGGTAAAGTTTTTAATTTTCTTTTTACAAACGGTTCGAATTTAAAAGTGGTAAATGTGGCTTTGATACTCGGTTGCCTCCTCAACCTAGTTCTCTCCTCCTCTCCCCTCAACCGATCACCCCACAATGGGGCAACCGGCCTCAACCGAGCCCTCGACCGACACCCACAACCGACCATTGCATCTAGCCTAAGTAGCTACATTATTTAGCTTCTTTTTGAGGCGGCTTCAAATCATGTCATGACATGACAACCAACTTTTTTGTAAGAGCATCCAAACCATCAACGATGAACCAAAAGATTGAACCCGTAAGAACTGAACTACCTTGTGTTTTGTATAATGGTTGACTTTGTATTGTTATGTTTTGATTGTATTTTTATCCTCATTTGTAAAGATTGTGTTTTTTTTACTTTGTTTGTTGTAAGCTAGTTTTGGATTGCTTTTTTTTAAGTAGATTTATGTGTTTGGAAATTGGAATTGCTTATTTAAACCAACGCCACACATTTTTCCGACCAGTGACAACAATAATAACCGTAACTGTTTATCTCCACTAGAAGTGGAAACGACAAGCTAGCAGTGGTACCCGATACCACTAGCAGTGGAAACGACAAGCTAGCAGTGGTACCCGATACCACTAGCAGTGGTTTTGAGAAGCCTAGCATTGGAAACGAATTAAAACTAGCAGTGGTTTCGAGAAGCCTAGCAGTGGAAACGAATTAAAACTAGCAGTGGTTTCCATACTTTTCACTGTGATAAAAAAGTTTTAATAATACACATCTTGGTGTTTTTATTAATGTTACTTACTGTATGTTATTATTTTACAGGTTCTTGCATCTAACGTTATTGCGTTAGTGTGGAATGTTATCCTATCGTATAAAGCTCACAAAGTAGTAGCAATATAGGTATGTGGCATCTCCTTATTTTATCTTTTCCGCTTGTTTGTTCCTGCAAAAGAATAAAATTCTAACCTTGGAATTTTGTATCAGTAAATACTAAATATCTTTACGGGTATGTTGAAATTGAATACTTGTGTTTGCCTAAAAGTTAATGAAAGGTTAGACTATCCGTATAGTCTTCCAGGAGTGTTTTACTACCATTCATATATTGGAAAAGTATAAGGATATATATTAATTAATAGCACAACTAATTCATGCAGGGCATGCGAAAACCAAAGTTGTTTTGGGTATCAGCAGCAGCTCCATTGGTCTCAGTCATTCTGTCGACCCTTTTAGTCACTCTCTTCAGATCAAAGCTTCATAGCATTGCAACAGTAAGACCTGTTGCTCAAGATTATTAAAGATTGAGTTGCTTTATCGACATTCTAAATTGTAAAATTTATCAAATTTTTTGTTTGCCAGATTGGTCATTTGGAAAAAGGCTTGAACCCACCATCATCAAACATGCTCTATTTTCATGGAAAATATATAGGTCTTGCTATCAAGACTGGCATCATAACTGGAATATTATCTCTCACTGTGAGTTTTGTCTACACTTGGGCTGTTCTATACAACTCCACATTGCATCAGACTGGAAACTGATTATAAGGATAACTTGTAGGAAGGGATTGCAGTAGGACGAACATTTGTTGCTTTGAACGATTAACAAGTCAATGGCAACAAAGAAATGATAGCCATTGGTCTTCAGAATATGTGACTACAGGTAACCAATTGTTAGCAATAATTATTCATAATGTATTATCTCTGAGTATTTGTTTAATGATTTTAAATAATATTTGCAGGCTCATTTTCACGATCTGCTGTGAATGCCAATGCTGGGGCTAAAACCGTGGTGTCAAACATTGTAACGGCATCAACCGTGCTAGTTACACTCCTGTTCTTGATGCCTCTTTTTCACTACACCCCTAACCTCATTTTGGCTGCAATTATCATAATTGCTGTGATTGGGCTAATCGACTACCAGGGTGCAATTCGATTATGGAAAGTTGACAAACTCGATTTCCTGGCCTGTTTATCTTCTTTCTTTGGTGTTCTCATGATTTCAGTCCCCATTGGTCTTGCAATTGCGGTAAGCTTTCAAACATGACTTACTTTTTTTAGGTTATTTATACTTGGTCTAACACAGCCCTCTGTTTCAAAATAGGTTGGGGTTTCGGTTTTCAAGATTCTATTGCATGTCACAAGACCAAACACGGGTGTTTTAGGAAACATTCCATACCAAAATGTGAATAGATACAGAGAAGCAAGAAGGCTTCCTTGTTTTGTAATACTTAGTGTCGAGGCCCCTATCTACTTTGCCAATTCTACTTATCTACAAGAAAGGTATGGTGTATGACTCCTTAATGTACAGAGATGTACATGTTGCAAATGTGTTTCATTGTCGTTGAAAATTGATTTTTTTTGTTGCAGGATATTGAGATGGATAAGAGACTAGGAGTGGTTAGCACCCAACAACAACAGTTCTTTAAAATGTGTAATTATTGACATGACTAGTTAGTTTGAATTTGAAATGATTTTTTCAGCACCCTATAATTCACAAAATTATTCCATAGATCATACATATAAAGCTTATTATTTCAAACTTTTGCAGCTGTTACTGGGATCGACACAAGTGGTCTCGCAATGGTGAAAGAGCTCAAAAAGATACTAGAGAAGCGATCGCTTCAGGTTAGCCCTAAAGCCCATGACTTCAACTACCATCATTTTTTTTTTTTTGGTTGCAAAATCTAATATTACCCTTATAACTGAAAATCCAGTTGGTATTGTCAAACCCTGGAGGGACTGTGATGGAAAAGCTACACCAATCGAACATATTAGAGTTATTCGGGTTGGATGGTGTGTACCTGACGGTTGATGAAGTCGTGGCAGACATATCATCAGCATGGAAAGCTGAGCCATGAACATGAAATTAGTAGACAAAGAGAGTAGCAGCAGAGTCACCGCTTTATGCTCAAGTGCGCCATGTAACAGTCACAAGCTATAGGCTTTTTGTCTATCAAGAAACAATTATCTTAGTCTCAGTTTGTTCTTCATCTTTAATTATTGCTCGTAAACGTATAGCACCCATCAACTTAAACCAGCAAACATAAACGGGTAAATTATTGAGTTTGATGGTATACGATGGGTTATTATTTATAACCTCGATAATAAACATACTAATCATTGTTGGAAAGAAGTGAGCTTAGATTGCAAATTGCATAAAAGAAGAGACTGCAAGTCTGCAAACACAGACAATAATTATAATGGGCTAGATGAAGTATTAACAAATAGGAAAAGTTACAAAACAAGAATTGCACAACAGGTAACAGCAAACTAAAAACACGCATCAAATTATGAATGTTAATTTCAATGATAACATCTAAGAAATGAGCTTTTGTCTCTACTAAAGTTGTATCATTTGGTATGTTCAGTATGCAGATTACGTCCATTCAATTCTCTAATTTCTTAAGTCACCATCTTTAGTCAACGCTGCAAACTGCTACGCGTTGTTAAAAACTGTGCATGCGTCCCGAGACTACATTAAAGCCATGAATATGCTGTTTAATATGACGAGCCCGTAAGAAATTGTAGCTTTTGTAGCTCATGCTTTCCTGGGTTTGTTTTAGTCTTTCAAACACCTGCAAGTCAACACCATCAGAACTAATTATGCGGGTTGCATTTAGCATATAAAAACAATTTATAAAACCAGCAGGAAATAGAATAGTAAATAGCAAGGGGCAACAAATATAACAAAAAAGTAGCAGATAGTTAATAAGCATTGTATAATCCCTCCATTTTAATGAGAATTTATTCTTTAAGTAAGCAATTATCTTTGCATCTTCCTTTACCTTGTTATGCTTATGGAATTCATATGCAGTGATTTTAAAATTAGCGTCTGTACGTCAATATTCTAACTACACAAGTTGCCTTTAATGCGGCAGCCAATTTAGCAACAGAATAAATGTCCACTATATCTTTATTAATTTCCTCATTCTTAGCTTTTCTTTTCTAGAAAAAATGGTG
Organism: Chrysanthemum seticuspe; assembly: GCA_019973895.1. NCBI lineage: Eukaryota > Viridiplantae > Streptophyta > Magnoliopsida > Asterales > Asteraceae > Chrysanthemum > Chrysanthemum seticuspe. The sequence continues at coordinate 6,525,042 of BPTQ01000004.1, read as the reverse complement.
CAGACTAGTACCAAAGACTGTAGGTGAGGATTAAAGGAATCATATTAACTATATAGGTATATTAAAAGAAAAACGGTGCAGACTAGTCTACTCATTTTTTTTGGTACCATTAATATATTTGGAGCCCTAACCGATCAGAATATCCACTTTTTCCATTTTCATCTTGATCGTTTATTGATATTCACCTACCATCACCTTGCAATTCCTCATGGTAATTGTTTTGATTCACAAAACCCGTATTTAGTCATATTTTTAGAGATCTTCAGAAACATTTACTTATCCTAAATTAGTACTCGTACATGTTATGTCAATCGTGTCAATTCCATGGAAATGATCGTTTTAGATTATGCAATAGATGAGATAACCAATTGAAGATGCAGCTTTAAAGTTTTACAGCAAATCGGAAACTTAGTACTACAAAAATATCCTTTTATACAATCCACATACCATAGTTTTGTAGATTTAAAAAATTATAATGATGGTTCTTACGGTGGTGTTTAGACCAACAAATTAATGGAGAGCGCATTTAGTGTTGTTGTTCCAGTAACGAGGATAATGATTGTAGCCAAAATGCAGAATAATAAAAGAGCCATAGTAACACAAGAGGCCTAAAGGCTTGTCAATGGATAGTAGTACCTAACTTAGGAATTATAATTAAGGGTGTGTAATCGAGTCGAACCAACTTATGAGCTACAGAGATCGACTCGAAATCAATATAGTATAAGTTAACTCGAGCTCAAGCTCGAGCTACTCAAGTGTTAAGTCGAGTTGAGCCCGAGAATAAAAATATGCGGCTCATAAAACTTGCAAGCGTTATGAAGCTAGTGCCATTTTACATAATTACCCTTTTCTACATATATAATTACATAATTATCGTACTATATAATCAAGTCGAGCTGATCCAAGCTTGAAAGTATAGAGTCGATTAGTTCTAAGCTCGACAAATATAACTTATTAAAAGTTTAATACAGACAACCGAGTCGGCTCAAGCTGAAAGTATCGGTTAAAAACTCAAGCTCGAGCTAGACGATTCAATCAACACTTCTTATCTTAGCTTAACAAGGCTCGTTTATCAATATTGAACTTGTAAAACAAATTTGAGGTCAGTAAGAATTGATATACATTTGCCATAAAACGATGGGATAGTACAGTTAACATGTAACAATACATATACCAAAAAGGGTAAAAATGTACAACAACGCAAGCTCAACAAGGCTTGTAAGCTTTACAAGCCAGTGTAGGTGATTAGCGGACTCGATTCAAAAGCCTACACGACTAGCTCATGCTCGACTAGACTCTACTTATACCTGAGTCGATCTCAAGTATTATTTGATAGAAGCCAAACCATGCACTCTAGTTATGATCCCAAGGAAACAAAGAAGAGTAATATAATGTTTATGCTAGATAAATAGATTTTGGGCAAACATATGGAAAGAACGTTTCACCAGCTTCAAATTGAATTACATGTACTTACTTGGTCGGAGTCTTGATATGGGAATATCTCGCATTTCACGTTGTATACACAAATATTCTCCTAACAAAGCCGTAATCGCCAATCCAGTTCCGTTGACAACCCACCATGTTACTGATGAAGGCCAACCTCCATATAAGATGCATATGCATAGATGGATGATGTAAATGGTGGCTGCAAAATCTAGGCACCTCTTCGCTCTCTCAATCAAATAAAGCAGGAAACCAGCTCTGTTTAACATCAAAAACAAATAAAGGTTAAAACAGGTTACATGGAATCCTCATTAGTATTTCACATAATGATTTCAAACGCAATATTGGCAACAATACTACGACTGCACAAAGCAATCAGATAGTCTTTTTCTTCCTGAATTAAGAGTAGTTACACCTATGGCCATTATCAAGGCTTCTAAATTGCAACGGCAGGTTGTACTGCAATCCCTTTGGTAGCATATGTTGTTCCTACAATCTGCTTAATTTGCCACAATACCCTGTTTTGATCTTTTGTTTAGCATATAACATATTAACATTGTTGCAAATAGTTGATATAGTGGACTTGATCAACATAGATCATATTATAAACATTATGAATGTGTCATCAATATTATAACAGGACATAAACATCAGTTAGAAAGAAGAGTACCAAAATTGGATTTTTCAACATAATGTATGGCAGGGGAGCCTGTGGAAACAAAAATAAGGCCACGTATTTCAAGTTATAACCATGAAGCACTAAAAATTTATATGTATCATAACTACAAAACTTATATAAACTAGTCTATATTGACCAGTTCCTTCTTATGGTAATACTAGTCGTGATAGCGTGATCAAAATAAATAGTTATGTATCAGACAAAGCTACTGTTTTGAGACTAGTTCTGATAAAAGTAAGTCCATTAGAGAAACATTACCATAGCATTTAAGATTAAAGCTGGATATTATAATCTAAGATATGAAGCTTATGAGGCACTAAGATAAGATCTATACACATAGATCTTCAAGTGCACTGAAGAAGAAATCTAGTACGTGTCATATAAATATTAAAGCCGTTTAGTAGACCATAATCATAAACTAGACCAACCACGAGCTAATTATAAAAATGATTAGACAACACAAGGAATGGCAAACTGGACATCATAGACCTTAAACATACACTAAAGCAGTAAAGCTATAGCCCAAAATCCTAACTGCGGATTACATACATTATCATGCTAATGTACACAACCATCTCAAGGTGGCCTAGTTCTAAGGTAGCATGAAGGTCTCATTAGGTGAATATCTTGGAATGGTCAGGGAAAAGTCTAGAAATGGCCGCGCAAATACTAGTGTCAACCTAAACACACTTGGTTCGCTCCTGAACAGTCAAGTTTAATCACACAAGCTAACCACTTGTGAATGGTCAACCGTAATAAACTTAAAACAGCTCAGAAAGCAAATGCAATTAAGATCAGAGGAATATAGTGGATTCCTGGGTCGTTAAGTCCCACGGAGGATGAATGGTGTTTAACACAGACAGATGTCGAATAATCACTAAGGATAGTGATCAGTAAGGATTTTGAGTTATTTATACCTAAAGAAAAAGTTTTGTAAATTACAGGGGCTTAAATGCAAATTAAAGAAAATTAAAAAGCTAAAATATATTAAATAAACGCTATCACTATTTTTACAATGATGTTTTTCTATGATTTATAAAACAAAATAACTTAAATAAACTATTTTAATTAAAACGTAAACTTAAATTATCTAAAAACGTGACTTAAAATGAAAACGTACGTTATGTATAAAAATTACGCGAGTGCGCAAGCAAAAACGTAAAATTTGTGAAATAAAAGTCCTACGAATGTAAAAACATTTTTCTTACCTACTATATGACAAAAGAAAATTTTAGAAAAAAGATTTATATTTTTTTTGACTTTTATATTTTTTATTATGAATTAAATACTATTTTGAACTAAATAAATGATTAAAAATACTAAAACTATTAAGAAAAATCTGAAACTTTTTTATAAAATACTTATTAACAATACAATGCTAAGAAAAATACAAAAGTTGAAAAAGCTAGTTTGAATAAGCTGAAAATAAGCTAATAAGCTCGTATAAGCTTAAATGAGGAAAAGAGGGTTATGTATTAGATAGTGCAAAGAAAAACAGAAAAAGACCCAAGGGCAGTTGGTGAAGTGTGTGTGTGGTGAGCTGGGTGGCCAGGGTTCGAATCCTAGCAACTCCCTTTTTGCTTTTTATTTTATTTTTGGACTTTTTCTTATACAAACTGCTTAAGCTAACTAAGATAAGTAAATTTCAAAACTAAAACTTTTTCTAAAAACCAATAATAAGCTCAGTGAGAGCTTATTTATCTTAACAGTTGACAAAAAATTGAATAAGCACTAGTTTAAGCCAAAATGGCTAATAAGCTACTTAATAAGCAATATGTAAAATGGAAATAAGCTAAATACTGATAATAAGCTAGTTTGACAATTGAAAAAGCAGATTGACTTAAAAATAAGCACTGAATAAGCCAAAATAAGCTTAAACTTAACTGGTTGCACAGGACACTTTTGTTTTTACTAGGCACCTTTAAGCTAGATTTTAACCACTGAGATAAGCTAGAAACTTAAGACAAACACTGGGACTAACTAGTTGACCAACTCAGCTTTCCAAAAAGCTAAAGCTCTCACTGTGGGGTCCACTAGAGAGCTTATGGTGAGCTTGAGAAAAAGATGAAAAACCACTGAGTAAAGACTCAGTGTATGCTGAGTGTTTTGAACAAACAAAAAGCTGAGTGCAGCCCTACCAAATAAGCTACAAATTGAAAACTAAAAACTGGGACCTTGAGACAGCCAGGTGAGCTTCTCAAAAAGCCAAGAATCACAAGCTAAAGCTAACTGAAGAGCTCTGTGTGAGCTTGTGAAGGTGATAGGCTCAACTGTGCACAGGGTATGATTTTGACTTTTTGAAATAAACTAGTAGGTTGACTTTTATGAGATTTGAATGATCCTAGGCTACTAAATTTGTTATATTAAGCTATTATGAGACTAGATTAAGCTAGATAAACAACTTCCAAACCAGAATGCATGATTATGCAATCTAATTTTCCAACAGTTAAGTAGAAATGAGATTCAAAGATCATTTTGACTTTTTAACTAATGAGGACTGGTTTTTATGCTTTGTTTGAGTTATTAGGGACTAATGAGACACAAGACAAGCACAAGCAATAGCACAAGAAACCTATAACACAGTTAAACTAATGAATCCAAACACCCATTTATAGGACTGTTTTGATGTTTTTCAAAGCAAAACACAAATTGAGACCATGCCATGGATTACAGACCTTGTAATATCATATAGTAAAACTAAATAAGCATTAAACAACAACACTAATAACATGAAACTAAGAAATTGCACTTATGCTATTTTAACTGTTAAAACAAGATTTTTAGCAACTATAAGTTTTAAAGAACAAGTGACTGTTTTTATGGTTTGATTATGCTTAACTACAACTAATGAATATAAAAACACAGAGATTTAAGCTTTTGAACACTTAAACAGTGAAATGACAAAATGGATCAAAAAGGGCTTACAAGTGGTTTCCAAGCTCAAACTGAGAACTGAGGTATACAAACACAACCTAAAGCTTCCCAATAAGCACTAAACCCAAGGCAATCTAGAATTCACCTTGCTCCTTGCATTTTTCTTCATTGCTTATGATTTTTGATTTATGACTGATTTTTCTTGATTTTTATGAATTATTGCTTTTTGCTTCTAAACTGATTTTAATGGATTTCTAATAGCTTATATAAGCTATCTAGGAGCTTATGTGGTCTACTCAGTCCTTAATAACAACAAATAACAACATTTGATTAATCATGAGGTTTTGAACTTGAAAATGCATAAACTGAAAACAGAACTTGAAACTTGAAATTGATAATTAAAAAAGGTTTATAATACACTGAAAACTTGAAATACAAAGCTTGAAAGCTAAAGCATACATTGGAATTTAATTTTAAGCTAAAACGACATAAGCTAAATTACAATTACTCTAGATATCTTCTCTTCTGCTTCTTCTTCTTTCTTTATAGACTTTTTGGACTCTCCACATGCTTCTGATCATTTCCCATCAACAATCTTGGCCATTGATTCAGTCAAACAGATCTCAGCCTTCAAATTGGATTTTGGCGCCAAAAGTGCACACGGTTGCTTGAGACAGTTTTAGAGCAATTAAAGAATCTTGGTGTGTTGTGGAGGTGTAGGGGACAATATGAGAAGTAGATATGGAGCTATAGGTGATTTGACAGTAAAAACAGGGGTAAGGTATGGTTTAGAGGATAAAGTGGTGGAGATGGATTAATTGTATTGTAGGCTATGTTGTGAGGAGGGGGGATGAGCTGGAGAGATTAGGCAGTGAGGTGGAAAAGTTGTAAGGTGGTGGAAAACCACCCTGGTTTTGGGTTTACAGGCATGATGAGGGAGATGAACAGTGGGGCGGTTTGGCGGGTTTTGACTTATTTTGACTTTTTGATATAATAGACGAGGGTCAAAATGGGGGGGGGGGGTCACAGGGATAATGACAGGGTTCTATTGGTTTGGCTGGGGTTCTAAAATACAAAAGGTCCGTTTGGTTTTAGCTAGTAAATCACAAGGACCAATCATGTAATTCGGCCAAAGTTAAGGGACCAAACCTGTCCATTTTCCAAAGTTATAATAAGGACCATTCCTGCCATTCTTTAATAGTACAAGGACTAATTTTTATTATTTTCCATTTTTTAAATATCCAAGGACTATATTTGACATTTTTAAAACTTGAGGGACTAAAGTTGTAATTTTGCAATTTTAAATTTCAAGGACTTGTTTTGACAACTTCATGAATCCCTAAGGACTTAAAATGATATTTTACAAGTTTTGAATATCCAGGGACTGTTTTTGACAACTTTTGAAACTTGGGGGACTAAAACTGCTAATTATGCAAACTTGATACGTTTTTCATCTGATTTTGATATTTTTGCATTTAAAACACATAAAATACTTGTTTGTGATATTTTTATCATTTTGATGCATTTCTGAGTGTTTTCAGATGTTTTTGGCATTCTAAATAGTACAAAAATGATGAGTATTTAGACACTCATCAATCCCCCAGACTAAGATATTGCTAGTCCCTAGCAATGATTTGAGAAAAATTAATGGATTTCATCTCTTTACCAAAAGCCATTACTTCTGGAGTAGCCAATTGTTTTAGTTCAAGTAAGAACCTTGGTACAATGATAACCAAATGATTTTGAGCAAATCACCAGCTGTAAACGGATTTGATTTGTCTTTACCAGAAGCCGTTTGCTTCTGGACTAGCCAACTCTTAGATAAAATATCTTTGGTGAGTAGATTACCAATTATGGCTTTCCAACTGCCTTTACCACAAGCCATAACCTTGCGGGCTAGCCAACTTTTCACTAGTTTAAAGATATGGTGAGTTGAACACCATATAATTTTGGGCAAATTGCAAGCCATAAACGGATTTGAGATATCTTTACCAAGAGCCGTTTGCTCCTGGATTAGCCAATCCTTATGTGGGTTAGACATGGCGGACTGATTACCATTTGCTGAGTAAGTGAAAAACACTTACTCCAAAAAAATTTTGGCCAAAAACGGGGGAATTGGGTGGAATAATTACATGATAAAATTCGTGAGAATTCCCCCCACACTAGAAATGAATATTGCCCCCAATATTCAAAGTATCGGCTGTTATGCCGAAACATAGAACGTAAAAGGGAAATACTACGGCCATTATTTTATTTTTGATATATACATTTTTTTTTATATAGAACTTATATACAATAGCGTGGGGCAACTCCCCCACACTAGGGTGGTAGAATAGTAGAAAGAAATCAGAAATATGAGTGAAAACCCATATTGTGTGTGCTACTGTTTTTGATTACCGAGTCGTTAGCTTGACTCGATCCCCGCATTCATTGGTTCATGGGGAATGTTTGTAGATCCGGGACAATCACGGGTGGAATGTCCTCTCCAAAGTAATGCTTTAATCGATGACCATTCACTTTAAAATTTGGACCATTGGGTTGAGATAACTCAATGGTACCATAAGGATAAACCTTAGTGATAGTAAATGGACCAGACCAACGGGACTTGAGCTTTCCCGAGAATATCTTCAATCTTGAATTGAAAAGAAGGACTCGATCACCAACGTTGAAAACGCGGTTCTTGATTTTAGAGTCATGAATCTTCTTTGTCTTTTGTTTGTAGATCAAAGAGTTCTCGTATGCTTGATCACGGAGTTCATTTAATTCATTCATTTGAACTTTTCTGTGATCACCAGCTGTCTGAATATCGAAGTTTGCATGTTTTAAGGCCCAGTATGCCTTGTGCTCTAGCTCAATCGGCAGATGACATGCCTTTCCGTACACTAGCTTGTATGGAGTACACCCGATGGGTGTTTTGTAAGCTGTACGGAAGGCCCAGAGTGCGTCATCTAGTTTATCCGACCAGGATGCACGATTTTCGCCTACTTTCCTTTCCAAAATTCTTTTAATACCACGGTTAGAGACTTCCACTTGCCCACTTGTTTGTGGGTGATATGCAGTAGAGAGACGGTGGGTTACACCATACTTTTGCATGACACGATCAAATTGGTCATTGCAGAAATTTGTACCACGATCACTGATTATAGCTCGTGGAGTTCCAAACCTGGCAAAAAGAGATTTTAAGAATTTCACAACTACTCGGGCATCATTAGTAGGTAAAGCTTTCGCTTCAACCCATTTTGACAAATAGTCAACAACCACAAGTATGTATTTGTTTCCTCGAGATGATGGAAATGGCCCCATAAAGTCAATACCCCAGATGTCAAATATCTCACACACTTGAATGGCATTTTGTGGCATTTCATTTCTTTGAGAGATATTTCCATGACGTTGACAAGCGTCACAGGCTTTGACAAATTCATGGGCATCCTTGTAAATTGTGGGCCAATAAAACCCGGAATCAAACACCTTTTTGGCAGTGTAATTTGGACTATGATGGCCCCCGGTGGGTCCAGCATGGCAAGCTTTGAGTATGTCAATAGCTTCCTGTCCATAAACACACCGTCGGATGACTTGATCCGCACAGATTTTGAATAAGTAGGGGTCGTCCCAAAAGTAATGTTTAACATCCTTGAAGAATTTGTTCTTCTGTTGGGCCGACATCCCTTTCACTATGAAGTTACCCGCATGGTAATTTACGAAGTCAGCAAACCATGGGGTAGAAGAGTTTCCACGAAAAGAAACCGCATTGAGTGTCTCGAGAGGAAATGTTTCATTTATTTCCTTTTTCTCGAAAACATCTTGGTGAGGGTTTTCTAGACGGGACAGATGATCAGCAGCCAGGTTCTCAGCTCCTTTTTTATCACGTATAATGATATCAAATTCCTGGAGGAGGAGAACCCAACGGAGCAATCTCGGCTTTGCATCTTGTTTTGCAAAGAGATATTTGAGAGCCGAGTGATCCGTATACACCACACATTTGGTCAAGATTAAGTATGGCCGAAACTTCTCAAACGCATATACCACGGCTAATAGCTTTTTTTCTGTGGTGGTGTAATGGGTTTGAGCTTCAGTCATAGTCTTACTTGCGTAGTGGATAGGCTGAAAATGCTTGGATCTACGTTGCCCCAGAACTGCACCGATAGCAAAATCACTTGCATCGCACATGAGCTCAAAAGGCAAGTCCCAGTCGGGAGCAACGAGAATGGGTGCTTCAGTAAGCTTTTTCTTTAATGTTTCAAAAGCTTCGATGCACTCAGGTGAGAAGATAAAAGGAGCATCCTTTTCAAGAAGATGAGTCATAGGCCGGGCGATTTTAGAAAAATCTTGTATGAATCTACGATAGAAACCGGCATGACCTAAAAAACTCCTAATACCTTTAACGGTAGTAGGATGAGGCAGTTTAGCAATAACATCAACTTTTGCTCTATCTACCTCAATCCCATTTTTGGAAATCTTATGGCCAAGGACTATACCTTCTTTGACCATAAAGTGGCTCTTCTCCCAATTTAGACAAAGATTGGTGTCTTCACACCTTTGAAGCATTTTTTCTAAATGGGAGAGACATGTTTGAAATGAGTCCCCAATGACCGAGAAATCATCCATAAACACCTCCATTGTTTCCCCGATCATGTCGTGGAATATGGCCATCATACATCGTTGGAACGTGCCAGGAGCATTACATAGGCCAAAAGGCATACGTCTGTAGGCAAAAGTTCCGTATGGGCAGGTGAATGTGGTCTTTTCTTGATCCTTTGGATCAATGGAGATTTGAAAGTAACCCGAGAAACCATCAAGAAAACAATAGTATTCATTCCCTGCTAATCTCTCAAGCATTTGGTCCATGAAGGGTAGAGGAAAATGGTCTTTACGGGTGGCGTCATTCAACTTACGATAGTCAATGCAAACACGCCATCCCGTAACCAATCGAGTTGGAATTAACTCGTTATCTTCATTTGTGACAACAGTTATGCCACCCTTTTTAGGAACACAATGAATTGGGCTAACCCAAGGACTATCTGAGATTGGGTAAATCAATCCTGCATCAAGAAGTTTGATAACCTCCTGTTTGATAACATCATGGATTTTTGGATTTACTCTTCTCTGATGTTGAACTACTGGTTTGAAGTCATCCTCCATCAAGATTTTGTGAGTACAAAACTCAGGGTTGATACCCTTAATGTCGGAGAGTTTCCAAGCAATTGCTTGCTTGTGTCACTTCAAGACCTTTATGAGAGCAGTCTTTTCATCTTTACTCAAATTTCAAGCAATAATGACAGGTAATTTATCATCACCTTCAAGAAATGCATACTCGAGATGAGGCGGTAAGTCCTTAAGTTCGACTTCAGGAAATTCTTCAGTTTTCTCAACTGACTTGACTTCCTTGTTATGAAGTTCGACGGGAGGGAGTGATGATGGATCATCATTAAGCAACTTCTCAATGAGAAGTATGTCCCCCTCGATGTCGATGGGAGCGTGATCAATTTCCCATGGAACAGAATCACTGGACAAGTAGGCTTCAATCTCTTCCAAGATGAAGTCACTTTCCTCAAATGGGGTGAGAGAAGGAGTAGAATTGGCAATGATGGGTTGAGATGAATAAGTGAGATTATCACTCGAAGAATTATGATCATAACCAAGAACTTCTTGAGAGTACTCTTCAGAAGCAACATCAATGATATCTATTCGGTTAACCGACTCAGAATCATAATTTGCGGAGTACCTCGAAGTTTGATCAAGGTTAAAGGTGACAGCTTCATTACCAACACGTAATGTAATTTCTTGCTCAAATACATCAATGAGAGCACGACCCGTTCTCAGGAATCCTCGTCCAACAATGAGAGGAACCCGATGATCGGCATCAAAATCAACAACTACAAAGTCAGCTGGAAAATGGAACTTCCCTACTTTCACAAATACGTCCTCGGCAATGCCAAGAGGACGGGATATTGTACGATCTGCAAGCTCGAGAGTCATGCATGTAGGAGTAAGTTCTGGAAGAGAAAGTTTCTTCCATACTGAATAAGGCATTAGATTGATGCTTGCACCAAGATCGGCTAAGGCAAAGCATTCAACCATTCCTGGAAATACACAAGGTAAGAGAAATTTTCCAGGATCTCTAAGCTTTTCTGGAAGCTTCTTCAAGATAACTGCAGAGCAGTTCTCGTTGAGAGGAGTCTTAGCCATTTCAAACAGCTTTTCCTTGTTGCTTAACATGTGTTTGAGAGTTGATGCAAACTTGGGCATCAGCATGATAGCATCCGCAAAGCTTATGTCAAAATGTAGTTCTTGGAAAATTTGAAAAAATTTATCCATTTGATGACTGGCTTTTTCGCGGAGCTTTTGCTCATTCAAACGTGATGGGTAAGGAATAGAAGTTTTGGATTTGGTATTTTCAACGGGAGCTACTGGAGGTTCAAAAACAACTCCTGGATTGGATTTGGGTTTCTGGACAACTTGAGGATGGACATCGTTGGTTCCTCCGTTATTAGTAGGAAGTTCCTTGTCCTTTGTTGCCTCAGGTTCACTTTCCCCTACCTTCGGGAGAGAAGAAGAAGATGTAGTAGGAATAGAGGGTCCATTGTATGAAACACCACTTCTGGTTGTGATCGCCTTTGCATCTTCCCTCGGGTTAGCGATCGTGTTGCTCGGAAGTTTTCCTGAGCCCGAGGGTTGATCATTTAAAGACTTCTTGAGATCAGCGATCTGACTGACCAACAACCTGTTCATTTCATCTTGGGATTTCATGAATTGCTTCAATAACTCATCAGATGATGGTACTGGAGGATGTGGAGGGAAATTTTGAGGTCGGATGTTTTGATTATGACCTTGTTGTTGAAAATTCCCTTGGTTAGGATTCACATTTCCCTGAAATTGATTCCCTCGATTGAAATTATTTTGATTAAGGTTTCCTTGATGTTGGAAACCTTGATTGAGTCCGGGATAGAAATTACCTTGGTTTTGATAACCTTGGTTCATTCTAGGTTGGTTCTGATTCCGGTTTTGTATGTTCGGATTCTGGCTAAAACCGGGTGGTGCCTGATAAGTATTAGCACGGTAGTTTGGTTCATTTTGAGGACAGTATTGATTACCTCCCTGATGTGAAGTACCGGCTATAGCATTAGCTTCAAATGGACTACCATCGGTTGCAGTACAGTTGTAGTATGCATGAGGACCACCACAAGTAACACAAACTTCAACTTTCTTCACTTCACCATGTGATGGTGTTTGAGTGAAAGTGACTTTCTTTTGGTTAGCAAGAACCAAAGCCTGAACAATATCCATGAGTTTGTCAATCTTAGCATCGGTGCTAGATGTACTCACGGGAGATGAAGTAGAAGGTCCTGCATTAGACTGAGTCTGATATGTCTTTGTGCGGAAAGGGCGGACCTGGGACTTGTTTTCAATGATTTGCAAGGCTTCTTTTGTGGTCTTGCTCAAGAAATTACCTCCCGCGGAGGCATTTAGAGAGTCTTGGTCAGCTTGTCTCAGACCATTGTAGAAAGTATCCATTTGCATTAACTCGGTAAAACCATGATGCGGACACTTGCGGAGCAACTCTTTGTAACGATCCCATGCCTCTCCGAATGATTCATCAAATCTTTGAGAGAATTTCATTATCTCATTCTTAAGACTTGTAGTTCGGGATGGAGGATAGAATTCGTTAACAAACTTGGTGACTAGATCTTCCCATGTCTCAATGGAACGAGGGGGTTGTTTCTCAAGCCAATTCCGGGCTTGTCCCTCTAGGGAAAATGGGAACAGAAGAAGCTTAATTGCTTCATGTGGGATATTCTTGTATTTGATGGTAGATGCAATCTTGTTAAACCATCGAATGTGTGCATGAGGATCATCCCGCTCAAAACCATAGAATTGGCTTTGGGTTACAAGATTAAGCAACCCAGTTTTGAGCTCAAAGGTATCAGCCACGATGGCTGGGACAACAATGGCATCTCCGTAACCCTCGATGGGTGCTTGGAGAAGCTCATTCATCGGTTTGTCTTCTGCCATTACGACAGGGGGTGGTTGTGCTAGACGTTCCTCAGTCACGGCTGAAGGAGCTGAACGTCCTCTACGTCTACGAGGAATATTTGCAAGCTCAGAAAGTGGACTTGTAGAACTGGAAGAACGAGTGCGCATGCACTAAGTATAAAAATCAGTTTTCAAAACAAATGCGAGGCAAAACGACAAGTGAACTTAAACCAATAATCACAAATGAAATGGCTTCTTTGAAAAAGGTACACCAAATCAGAAGGACACAAAGGCAAGTTTTAAATCTGTTGTTCGGGAACTTATTATGGTCACACCCCCAGTTAGTAGGTGTACTGCCTTGATTTGCGGTGGTTGATTTTTATGTATTTATTTAAGTACCACTGAAAAGACGTAGGTATGATTTGTGCTGATGGTTTAAAAACTTTTGAAAAATATTTTTGGTATCGTCTCGTTTAACCAAATCGTATCTCTTTAATAATCACCTTAAAGGAAACACAAGCTAGAAAAACGTTACGATTGTTTTGTTGTTTTATATTTTGTTTGGTGTTGTTAACACTTTAGGAAAAGTGTTAATGAACTTTTTGATTTTGATTAACTTTACAAAAAAAATCTGTTTACAAACGATGGTATATGTGCAAGTACGGGTCTGAAAAATGCTTAAAACACGCTTACAGCCTCCCCGGCAGCGGCGCCAAAATTTGGTTCGCTCCTGAACAGTCAAGTTTAATCACACAAGCTAACCACTTGTGAATGGTCAACCGTAATAAACTTAAAACAACTCAGAAAGCAAATGCAATTAAGATCAGAGGAATATAGTGGATTCCTAGGTCGTTAAGTCCCACGGAGGATGAATGGTGTTTAACACAGACAGATGTCGAATAATCACTAAGGATAGTGATCAGTAAGGATTTTGAGTTATTTATACCTAAAGAAAAAGTTTTGTAAATTACAGGGGCTTAAATGCAAATTAAAGAAAATTAAAAAGCAAAAATATATTAAATAAACGCTATCACTATTTTTACAATGATGTTTTTCTATGATTTATAAAACAAAATAACTTAAATAAACTATTTTAATTAAAACGTAAACTTAAATTATCTAAAAACGTGACTTAAAATGAAAACGTACGTTATGTATAAAAATTACGCGAGTGCGCAAGCAAAAACGTAAAATTTGTGAAATAAAAGTCCTACGAATGTAAAAACATTTTTCTTACCTACTATATGACAAAAGAAAATTTTAGAAAAAAGATTTATATTTTTTTTTACTTTTATATTTTTTATTATGAATTAAATACTATTTTGAACTAAATAAATGATTAAAAATACTAAAACTATTAAGAAATATCTGAAACTTTTTAATAAAATACTTATTAACAATACAATGCTAAGAAAAATACAAAAGTTGAAAAAGCTAGTTTGAATAAGCTGAAAATAAGCTAATAAGCTCGTATAAGCTTAAATGATGAAAAGAGGGTTATGTATTAGATAGTGCAAAGAAAAACAGAAAAAGACCCAAGGGCAGTTGGTGAAGTGTGTGTGTGGTGAGCTGGGTGGCCAGGGTTCGAATCCCAGCAACTCCCTTTTTGCTTTTTATTTTATTTTTGGACTTTTTTCTTATACAAACTGCTTAAGCTAACTAAGATAAGTAAATTTCAAAACTAAAACTTTTTCTAAAAACCAATAATAAGCTCAGTGAGAGCTTATTTATCTTAACAGTTGACAAAAAATTGAATAAGCACTAGTTTAAGCCAAAATGGCTAATAAGCTACTTAATAAGCAATATGTAAAATGGAAATAAGCTAAATACTGATAATAAGCTAGTTTGACAATGGAAAAAGCAGATTGACTTAAAAATAAGCACTGAATAAGCCAAAATAAGCTTAAACTTAACTGGTTGCACAGGACACTTTTGTTTTTACTAGGCACCTTTAAACTAGATTTTAAGCACTGAGATAAGCTAGAAACTTAAAACAAACACTGGGACTAACTAGTTGACCAACTCAGCTTTCCAAAAAGCTAAAGCTCTCACTGTGGGGTCCACTAGAGAGCTTATGATGAGCTTGAGAAAAAGCTGAAAAACCACTGAGTAAAGACTCAGTGTATGCTGAGTGTTTTGAACAAACAAAAAGCTGAGTGCAGCCCTACCAAATAAGCTACAAATTGAAAACTAAAAACTGGGACCTTGAGACAGCCAGGTGAGCTTCTCAAAAAGCCAAGAATCACAAGCTAAAGCTAACTGATGAGCTCTTGTGAGCTTGTGAAGGTGATAGGCTCAACTGTGCACAGGGTATGATTTTGACTTTTTGAAATAAACTAGTAGGTTGACTTTTATGAGATTTGAATGATCCTAGGCTACTAAATTTGTTATATTAAGCTATTATGAGACTAGATTAAGCTAGATAAACAACTTCCAAACCAGAATGCATGATTATGCAATCTAATTTTCCAACAGTTAAGTAGAAATGAGATTCAAAGATCATTTTGACTTTTTAACTAATGAGGACTGGTTTTTATGCTTTGTTTGAGTTATTAGGGACTAATGAGACACAAGACAAGCACAAGAAATAACACAAGAAACATATAACACAGTTAAACTAATGAATCCAAACACCCATTTATAGGACTGTTTTGATGTTTTTCAAAGCAAAACACAAATTGAGACCATGCCATGGATTACAGACCTTGTAATATCATATAGTAAAACTAAATAAGCATTAAACAACAACACTAACAACATGAAACTAAGAAATTGCACTTATGCTATTTTAACTGTTAAAACAAGATTTTTAGCAACTATAAATTTTAAAGAACAAGTGACTGTTTTTATGGTTTGATTACGCTTAACTACAACTAATGAATATAAAAACACAGAGATTTAAGCTTTTGAACACTTAAACAGTGAAATGACAAAATGGATCAAAAAGGGCTTACAAGTGGTTTCCAAGCTCAAACTGAGAACTGAGGTATACAAACACAACCTAAAGCTTCCCAATAAGCACTAAACCCAAGGCAATCCAGAATTCACCTTGCTCCTTGCATTTTTCTTCATTGCTTATGATTTTTGATTTATGACTGATTTTTCTTGATTTTTATGAATTATTGCTTTTTGCTTCTAAACTGATTTTAATGGATTTCTAATAGCTTATATAAGCTATCTAGGAGCTTATGTGGTATACTCAGTCCTTAATAACAACAAATAACAACATTTGATTAATCATGAGGTTTTGAACTTGAAAATGCATAAACTGAAAACAGAACTTGAAACTTGAAATTGATAATTAAAAAAGGTTTATAATACACTGAAAACTTGAAATACAAAGCTTGAAAGCTAAAGCATACGCTGGAATTTAATTTTAAGCTAAAACGACATAAGCTAAATTACAATTATTCTAGATATCTTCTCCTCTGCTTCTTCTGCTTTCTTTATAGACTTTTTGGACTCTCTACATGCTTCTGATCATTTCCTATCAACAATCTTGGCCATTGATTCAGTCAAACAGATCTCAGCCTTCAAATTGGATTTTGGCGCCAAAAGTGCACACGATTGCTTGAGACAGTTTTAGGGCAATTAAAGAATCTTGGTGTGTTGTGGAGGTGTAGGGGACAATATGAGAAGTAGATATGGAGCTATAGGTGATTTGACAGTAAAAACAGGGGTAAGGTATGGTTTAGAGGATAAAGTGGTGGAGATGCATTAATTGTATTGTAGGCTATGTTGTGAGGAGGGGGGATGAGCTGGAGAGATTAGGCAGTGAGGTGGAAAAGTGGTAAGGTGGTGGAAAACCACCCTGGTTTTGGGTTTACAAGCATGATGAGGGAGATGAACAGTGGGGCGGTTTGGCGGGTTTTGACTTATTTTGACTTTTTGATATAATAGACGGGGGTCAAAATGGGGGGGGGGTCACAGGGATAATGACAGGGTTCTATTGGTTTGGCTGGGGTTCTAAAATACAAAAGGTCCATTTGGTTTTAGCTAGTAAATCACAAGGACCAATCATGTAATTCGGCCAAAGTTAAGGGACCAAACCTGTCCATTTTCCAAAGTTATAATAAGGACCATTCCTGCCATTCTTTAATAGTACAAGGACTAATTTTTATTATTTTCCATTTTTTAAATATCCAAGGACTATATTTGATATTTTCAAAACTTGAGGGACTAAAGTTGTAATTTTGCAATTTTAAATTTCAAGGACTTGTTTTGACAACTTCATGAATCCCTAAGGACTTAAAATGATATTTTACAAGTTTTGAATATCCAGGGACTGTTTTTGACAACTTTTGAAACTTGGGGGACTAAAACTGCCAATTATGCAAACTTGATACGTTTTTCATCTGATTTTCATATTTTTGCATTTAAAACAAATAAAACACTTATTTGTGATATTTTTATCATTTTGATGCATTTCTGAGTGTTTTCAGATGTTTTTGGCATTCTAAACAGTACAAAAATGATGAGTATTTAGACACTCATCAACACTACACACTGCAACAAGCCAACATCCCAAGGTGGCCTAGCTGTAAGATAGAATACATGAACACAACACATTATCATGCTAATGTACAAACAAATAACAATTATTGGCTTAGCTAAACACACTACACAACCATCTCAAGGTGGCCTAGTTGTACGGTAGCTTGAAGGTCTCGTAGGGTGAACATCTTGGGATGGTTAGTGGAAAGTCTGGAAACGGCCATGGGGATACCAGTTAGGCCCATACATCAAAGCCAAAAAAGCTCAATCCCTCTCCGTTTACCCAAACAAAAACAAACTACACATTGCATTCTAGTTTGCTATACTACCTTAATGTTTCTCCTCAAAATCAAAAAGGCAACACTTATCAGATTCATATAGCAACTTCTAGCAAATGATACAATAATAGAAAAAGGGATCCCTATTCATTAACCCGTTTACCTAAACACGCTACAAATTGCAGTAAGCCAACATCTCGCTCACTAAACTACATTAAGGGGGTGTTTGTTTCGGCTTATATAGTTGGCTTATGGCTTATTTGGTTTTGGGCTTATGTTTCATAAGCTCACTTTTTGTGGCTTATTTTGAAACTTTTTTCGGCTTATATATATATTTATTATTATGTAAGCTTTCATTAACTAGCAGTGGTACCCGATACCACTAGCAGTGGAAACGACAAGCTAGCAGTGGTACCCGATACCACTAGCAGTAAAACACTCCTGGAAGACTATACGGATAGTCTAACCTTTCATTAACTTTTAGGCAAACATAAGTATTCAATTTCAACATACCCATAAAGATATTTAGTATTTACTGATACAAAATTCCAAGGTTAGAATTTTTTTCTTTTGCAGGAACTAACAAGCGGAAAAGATAAAATAAGGAGATACCACATACCTATTTTGCTACTACTTTGTGAGCTTTATACGATAGGATAACATTCCACACTAACGCAATAACGTTAGATGCAAGAACCTGTAAAATAATAACATACAGTAAGTAACATTAATAAAAACACCAAGATGTGTATTATTAAAACTTTTTTATCACAGTGAAAAGTATGAAAACCACTGCTAGTTTTAATTTGTTTCCACTGCTAGGCTTCTCGAAACCACTGCTAGTTTTAATTCGTTTCCACTGCTAGGCTTCTCAAAACCACTGCTAGTGGTATCGGGTACCACTGCTAGCTTGTCGTTTCCACTGCTAGTGGAGATAAACAGTTACGGTTATTATTGTTGTCACTGGTCGGAAAAATGTGTGGCGTTGGTTTAAATAAGCAATTCCAATTTCCAAACACATAAATCTACTTAAAAAAAAGCAATCCAAAACTAGCTAACAACAAACAAAGTAAAAAAAACACAATCTTTACAAATGAGGATAAAAATACAATCAAAACATAACAATACAAAGTCAACCATTATACAAAACACAAGGTAGTTCAGTTCTTACCGGTTCAATCTTTTGGTTCATCGGTGATGATCGTTGATGGTTTGGATCTGTGGTGATCTTTTGATCGATGATGATCGTTTGATTGATGGTTTGGATATGTGTTGAATCTGGGTAGCGCAATGGGGGAAGAAGTGTGTGTGTGTGTGTGTGTGTGTGTGTGTGTGTGTGTGTGTGTGTGTGTTTTTTCAATGCTTTATACGATATGTAAATGTATGTGAAAAAATACTGTAAATGCATATATAAAAAATACAAAGTGTATTTTGTAATTAAAGGTATTTTGTATTTGAAATTATAAGATAAATATCTATACATTAAAAAATATAAAAATGTACTCTCTACATAATCAGTTGCCCAAAAATACATATGTGTGAGACCAAGTTGCCCAAGAAATATGTAATTTTTAATAATAAAAAAAGACTATACTTTTTTAATAAAAGACAAAAATATATCAGTTGACCAAGAAAAAAGGTCCAAGTTGCCAAATAATTAACCTATGACACTTGTACTTTGAAAGTACAAGGTGGACTCAAACATAGGGACACGTGTCAACTATATAGGAGAGTTGCCCATGCAGAATCGGAAAGCCAAACCCCAAGGTCCGAAGTTGTCTAGTGGTATTAATATGGGTAAGGGTCCTAAATTTGCTCCTAGGAAGCAGGTTTATATCCCAAAGAAGAAGACGCCGGACGTTGCTTCTGTTAATGCTATAGGTACTCCTGTTAATACTTCTAACTCTTTTGGGACACTTGAGGTGCATGAGGATACGGGCATTCAAAGTCCTGTGGTTGATTCTATTACTGAGGAGGCGATGATTGGGGATTCTACTGGTTGTTTTAAGGAAGCAGATGTGGATAAGGGTCGTACAATGGAGGTTAATGAGGATGTGTTAAATAAGACTGGTTCTACATCACATGTACCGCTTGTAAGTGATTCAATGGGAACAATGGATGTTGGTTCTACTCCCATAGTTGAGAAAATTGGTAAGCTTGAAAAACTACTTATTGCTGGGAAAGCTACTCTTGTGGATGATGATGGTCAACCTATTCCGTCTACCTCTTCTACTAACAGAGCTAACCCTTTTTCTAAAGTGGGAGAGATTGAGGTGTCTGATTCTGAAGATGAGGTTGTTGCTAACCCATTTGATGAGTCTGCTAATATATTTGGTGGTGGCCAAGGGTATGAAGATGAGTATGATGAATATGACTTCGATGACTATGCGAAACAGGTTCGTGATCTTCCTGGGAATTTGGATGCCTTTAATGCCATGTATGGCACAACGTTTCATGGTCCTAGGAAATAATTTCGTTGTGTCATATGTTATCATTTGAGTAGTGTTTTGTTTCTTGTTTAGATATTTGGAAGTATCTTGTTATGTAAGCTCTATGCCTATGTAACGGGCTGATATATGGGATCTCACTCATATACATTGTACTTAAACATTTATTTGGTTAATATATTTACCAGGGTGCAGGATTACTCCCCTTTACCCAAAAAAAATTTTTTGGGACATTTAGAGTAAATTTATTCGGCAACTGGGGCATTTAAAGAATTACCCCATTATACAATGTCTTAACGTGACAAAAATCCATATGATGAAGTGGCGACGCTTCAACCTTTACACAAAAATAGTTTTCGGTCACCCATATGAAAAGTTGTCACTATATATCAAATCTTGTCACTAGATCGAATTTAAAAATTGTTGTTAACGTTTAATTTTTTCTCCTATACTCATTAGTTGCAAATAAGATGCTACAGATCGGTAAAGACTTAAAAATTGAAATAAGAAGAAGGAGAAGAAATTTTAGTCACAAATTTCAAATGGAGATGAGAAATTTAGGGGGAGATACATCTATTTCTTTAGGTGCATCTCAAATATACGGCTGTGGTTTCTTCTCACCTTTGTCATTTTATTTTTACTTCTCATTTGATCCTTACTCCCATATTCATATGTAAAACATCTTAATTTATGTGATAGCAGCTATATGATTACTAATCTAATTGATATTGTTGTTAGAATATATGTACTGTATTATTCATGCATCATTCTTATTTCTTTAGGGGTAACTAGAAGGGTGAAACTTTTCTTTTAAGAAAAATCCTCAGTATAGACACACTATGACACTAGATCCTCCTAATGCATGGTGATTTTGCAAAAACCTTATTTCATAAGAGGGATGCTAGACCCACATAAGAATTTCACACAAAAAATTACTCGCTGACGTGTCAGCCAGTGATTAGTGGATTTTACTATAGTTTCTCTTTCTTCTCTCTTATTAAGCCAATCATTGGCTGACATGTCAGCGTGTGAATAATTTGTGTGGATTTCTTATGTGGTTCTAGCATCCCTCATTACATAATAGCTGAACAAATGTATTTCATTATACAGTTGTAAAACACAAATCTATGTGAATGGTATAATAGGATACGTTGTGTGTAGAAAAGAAAAACACGAGACAGTCAATCAAATATTTTGAACAATGAACTTGTTGGACTATATTTTGGAATTTGGATCTCAACCATCTAATTTGGCCCAATATTTATTTTCTCTTGGGGCCTTCTTATCTCATTGTTCACTTGCTGTGAGCCTGTTCAAAATGTTTATACTTATTAAATTAATATACAAAATTATGTTCTTTCCATTTATTATGACTAGGCGAGTACCCGCGCCTGGCGGCAGCGGTTCCTAGTGGTAGGCAATTAACGATATGCGATATTTTGACAAGTGTTTCATTTAACATTCAAAATAAAACGTGAAAAGATGAAAATGTAATTGTAATAATAAAGTAATACTCATAACCAAAAGTTAATGATTTAAAATTACAGTAATAAACAAAAAAAATAATAGTAATACTTATGAGCGTACTTGTCGGTAATATGATTGATAACAATATTTTTAAACCTGGGTTGATCCGGCCGGTTGAACCGGGAACCGACTCGGACATCGGGCCGGATAAGACAGGGTTTTTGCTTGTATGAGAATCGGATGAATCGCCGGTTTTTTGTTGACCTGGTTTAATAAACACGGTCGGGTCATGATTTTATTAAAAAAATTTAACATTATGATTTTTTGAATTTTTATTAAAAAATTTAACAATATAATATTTTCTTCCATTAACTTTTCTAAGTTTAGTTAAAATGTGGAAGCGGTGATGACTAATGTTTGTTAAAATTTTGTAAAATAGTAAATTATAGTTACACTATCTTAGAATAATCAATTAATATAGTTTTACTATATACTATTATAATTTAAAATCACTTGTTGATTTTTTTGCTATATTATTATAGATATATAATTAATAAACAAAACTTATCGGTATAGTCTTAATCTTTTTCATTGGTTTAATCGAATGTATAAATAAATGCAGATAAATTATGGGATCATGCAATACTAATTATTAAAGGGTTAATTCTTTGAAAATGCATTATACTTGTCAAAAAAGCATCTTCAATGTAGCAAACTAAAAAAAATACTCTTTTGAGACACTTTTATCTTTCTTTATGTATTATGACCACTTTACCCTCTTAAATTACATAAATGGTCCTTGAGGGTTTGCGAAAATTGCATCCACCATCACTAGGCTAAATTATATAAATGGTCCCGGTTGTTTGGAAAAAATTGTGTCCACCGTCCCTATTTTTTTTCCGATTTTTTTTTCGAATTTTGTTTTCGAAATTCTTTTTTTTAAGGAATTTTTTTTCGTCAATAATTTTTTTTATAAAAGAAAAGTTTTTTCGAAATATTTTTTTTTCGAAAATAATATTTTTTTGACTAAAATACACGGTTGGTCCTTAAACTTGGCAGGACGCATCGCGATGGGACAAAACTCAGTCTTTTCATCGCCAGAGGTCCAAACCTTGGCCTTTAAATGCCAGATTCATCCCTTGACCAATAATGTCGTTGTCAACGTTATGTTGGTGAGGGCAAAACCGTCTTTCACTGTAGCGTACTAAATAAAAACCGTTGTACAGTGTCTATAGCTAGTATATGTGTGTAACACGGTTTGGTCTACGTTTATCACCCATCCCTAAACTATCCTTCAAAACCGGTCTTCTTCAAAACGATAATCGTTTCAAGATGGTACGTTGCTGGTGAGGTAAGCAAGCTATTATTCGCACTTCGTGGACCTCTGCCAACCCAGGGCGTCGATTCTTTGGTTGTCCTGTTCAAGTAAGTGCGTCTTAATATTTCTTGTGTAAGTTTGTAACAATGGTGGTTGTTTAATGACTTGTCATAATCATCAATAGGGGTATTCTTGTTGGTGGATAAGATGGTATGATCCTGAAATCTGTGCTCGTTCAAGAATGATCATACCAGGCCTTTTGAGGGGGAGAAATGAGCTTGAGGCAAGATTAGTAGCTGCTCAAGGTGATGTGTGGAAGTGGAAGATTTACCTGGTGCTAAGTTGGATGTTGTTCTTCATTGTTTATGCATTGGGATAACTTTTTAACCTTTTATGTAATGAGGCTAGTTGGTTAATGTTTTGTATCTTGAATTGTAGTAACCTTGTTATGAAGTATTCAGCTTGGTTTGTTTCTGATTTTCAATGCCTTATGGGTATGCAGATGGTTAGCAATTTGTTTAGGGTTGACTTTTAAATGTCAACATTGTTATGAGGTTTTATTTAGCTTTGGTTACTTTTGATGCAAATTATTCACACATCAAGCTTAGTTAATCTAAAAAATACACAATAATGACATGGTTCCATAGTTAATGCAAATGGATATAATTTCAACTGCATAAAATTGCATACTTTTCAAAGCATGAGAACTACAGTTAGACACACACACACACATATGTTTTTAGAGTACATAACTTGTCCATAGGAAATAACCTAGATGAAACATCGTCTAGATAATTAGCATAACAGATTTTACCTATGGTGAGGCTATCATTCTTTCCAGTGCAGCCTGCTGCCTAGTCATTCTTCGTGTAGCAGGCTGGGTTGAAGCAGAAACTGCTTGAACATCAGTTGATTGCATCTGAGAATCAGACTGGGATTGATCATGTTGCTGGGATTGACACTGGGCTTGCTCATGCATGCTGGGATCGGCAATTGCTTCATCTTGATGTTGCTGGGATTGTGACAGGGATGCATCATGTATGATGGGATCTTCAGTTGCTGGCTCTTGATTTTCAGATTGAACACCACTTCCTTTAACTGCACTAACTTGGCTTTCAACAACAACACCTGTACCTTCAAATTCTTTATCTGCTGCTACCTTTTTACCTTTAGGATGTTTCTTTTTTCCTGCAGCTTTAGTAGGCATCTGTTTGACATTTTCCTTATTGGCAGTTCCATTACTTGCAGCTCCAGCATACCCTAGGCATGTTACCTTGTTGTGTCCAGCAATGCCACAAATACTACACTTAACACTCTTCCAAGCCCTTGACAGCTTACCATCCTTCACAATCTCTTCAGTTTCAGGAGCTATCCTAACTCTTTTTCTACCTCTTGCGGTAGGCGGGTTTGTTTCAGATTTCGGTGGAACAATTGTTGTTAGCATAGTTGATTTTTCCCAATGTACACTGCTAGTTATAGGCTGGACATGGTGTTTGTAGGTAGCCTCCCAAGTGAGAAGATAGTAACAAGGATGAGCCCATGTTTCTACAGCTCCTACTTGTTGGCCATTTAAAGCCATATTCCAATTGGTAGCAACAGCATGTTTACATGGTAAACCTGTTATCTCCCACCTTCTGCAAGTACAAGACTTGTGTACAACATTAACTACACATTGGTCACCCCATGGTCCACTAACCTGAAACTTAGATCCCCCATTCCATAAAACATTATACTTAACAGCCTCTTTCTTAATAGCCTCTAGCATGTGTTGTGCAGTTGGTGTTAGTGGCCCATCACTCTTCTCAATCACCATAAGAACATGCATTATCCTCTTCATACAGTATTCCCTGATGTTTTCTAAGGCTGTAATAATTGGTTTGCTTAACCCCTCACTTATTTTCTCATGAAACACTTGACACATGTTATTAAGTAACACATCATAAGTAGCTCTCCCTAAAGATGACAAGTAATAAACATGTATTAATTATAACTGTTTATACTACATTTGCGAATACAAAGTAAGTGAAACAGATAGATCACTTACATGAAAAATGTAACCTTGACCAATGGATCGGTGGTATCTTACTTAACCAATCATGGGCTGGTTGATTAAGTTTCTTGAGATCAGCCATAGCTTTCAGAAACTGTACAACAGTTGAGGCTGTTGCACATTTCCACAGATGGTCTTTGTAGGCCCTACCTTTCCATTGCAGTTTCATTTTCTCATGAATGCTTCTAATACAGAATCTGTGTTCTGCACTTTGAAAAACTTCTGCTAAAGCTCTACTTATATCCTGCACAAAATCAAATATGTTTACTGTCTGTTTCAAAACAGTGAGACTTAAATTCATGAACAGAGTAAGAGAGTACCTTATTCATGTCAGTAATAAAAGTGATGCTTGAAATTGGCCCAAGTGCTATATTATCGGATAAACAATGAAGAAACCAAGTCCATGATCCTATGTTATCTGAATCAACAAAAGCATAAACGAAAGGGTATATACCATTGTTGCTATCAATTCCCACAGTTGTCATCAGTTGACCATTGAAAGGACCACGAATTGGAAAAGCAGCCAGCCCCAACAACGATCTCCCACAATCTTTAAATCCTTGCTTCAGTGCACCTAAACAAACATACAGTCTCTTGAATTCTTTGGTTGGAAGAGACTCATCTGGAGGTCGTTCCACATTCATCACCACTGTTGTATTAGGGTTTGTCTTCTGCAACTCTTGAACATAATCTCTCAACATGGTAAATTGTAGCTTGACCCCTGATGGCTGTTATTGCTAGGTTTTTGGCCCTTAAAATCTTCTGCAGGGACACTTGAAGGTCGTATTGGTTGGTAAGTTGATTATGCACAGACCTGACAGGAAGCTCTGGATTTGTTTCAACTTTTGCTGTAATTTTCTGTGAGATATAGCGAAGGTCAAAAGCTCTGACTTCCCTTGATTGCAAACAAGTGTGTTGCTCATTATATGTTCTGACTGACCAGATAACTGTCTTACCATTCCTGCCGACAAACAATAGCCATGGGCAGAGTATTTGTGAAGGGTCCTTTTTGCCAGAAAGCAATGCATTTATACCCCTTCTGCTTAATGGACTTCTAGATGGGCCAATATCCAGTCCATGACCTTCAGTTGGGCCTGAAAGTGGAACACAACCCCTACACCTGACCCTTATTCTTGTTTTGTCATTCTTCACAAAAAACAACTCCCTCCTAGTTTCTATTGAATGCTCTATTACTAGGTTTTTTACTTCCCCTGCAGTACCAAACTCCTGACCAGCATAGAAAAAAGTGGTATAGACGCCATTAGCAAAGTCTGCGTGTTGGAAACTAACATGGTCAATGCAAAATACATCATCAACCATCACAAATAAATCATTTACCAACTGCCTGTCATCATTTATATTACTGGTTGTTCCTTCTTCACCTAAATCATTACTCTGACCTACTTGTACCATACCAAGTTGTGCATCATTCTCTTGACAAGTCTTCTCTTCATTTGGTTCAACTGCATTGCCTAAGTCACTAGTGTCACTCGCTTGTAACAGAGTAACATCAACAACATGATCCTCTTCCATGTTATCCTGAGTCAATTGAAACAGAGTTACATCCACATCAGGCTCCTCAAACCTGTTATTGACATCAACTAGTGCTCTGCCTGCTTTGTGTAAATGCTTCTCCTGAGTCAATTGAAATAGATTAACCTCAAAATTTTCAAGCTCCTCAAAGCTGTTATTGACATCAACTAGTGTTGTTCCAACTTTGTCTAAGTGCTTCCCATGACTCACTCGAAACATATTAACCTCAACATTATCAGGCTCCTTTATAGCATTGTCCTCATCAATAACTACTAAAGCACGCTCACTGTTATGAACAGGTTGGCTAGCAAATGAGCAGTCTAAGGTGGAAAAGAGTGGCTCAATGTTTGGCAAATTGCTAGATTCACCAATATTATTGACGTCCACAGGCAATTGTGTAAGTTGGATAAACGGATCTAGGGTAGGTTCATTATCTATATCATCTAACACCAACTGTCTACAACAGGATTGAATAGCTGCAGTAGCAACTTTTCTCCTATCTTCATCCATCTCCCAAAACACAGTCTTAATTGATTGTGGGGACATTTCAGAAAGTTCTAATCTAGTCTTCCCTATTTCAAAATAGACGTCTATTAGCTTATGCTGTATGACAACATCTTTTAACAAGTCTACATTAGCAGCTTCACGCAAAGAAAACAAACCGTCGTCTAATGTACAACCAGACTTAAGAAAGTAGAAATAATTGGTTTGTCCAGACTCATAACCGATTTGGGTCATGAGAGCATCCATTTCATCAACAGATACCTCTTTTATTTCCACAAGATCAACAAGGCTTTTCTTGCCTCCTTGATATATCCTACCTGGAAAGTATTTGAATGTACCTTCATAATGAAACATCATGCTAAACGATCCAGGTTCACCCGCTGTATAAAAAATGTACAAAAACATTGTTAAGCTAAAGTTACCTAAAAGGGGAATAACTTAATCAGTCGTACTAACTTATGATTGTAATAGGATCTAACCAAAAAAGACTTACAATATTGATAAGGTTTTAAAATGTACCTTTTTGAGGGGTCGTTTAAGCCCTTATTTGATCACTTTTGTATCCATTATTACTTAATATCGTTTTTTTCACTTTTTAGGTATCTTGAAGGCAAAATGTTGGAATGACACTTATTCGGACGAAAAGGCGCGAATATACGAAAAAAATGGCTAAAGTCAAGAATCGAGACACTTAGGCTGCTGGAACTGAAGGGGACGGCGTCAGGTGTTATCTGCGACGCCGTCGGACAACTTTTGTGACGGCTCAGTAGCCAAATTGCTCATTTACAAGTGACGGCTTCAGGTTTTAAAAGAGTAGGGCATCGCAACTCATACGGCCTAGATTTGATTCAGACGAAGTCAGAGACTGAAGGGGACGGCGTCACAAGCATAAGGTGACGCCGTCGCAAGACTAACGTGGCCAAGACGAAACCCTAATGACGGCGACCCGACGGCGTCACAAAACAAAGGGTGAAGCAGTCGCATGTGTAATCTTATATATAGAATCCGAATTTTTTAGTTTTCAGTGTGTAGTCTTTGGAGTAAAAACCTAAACCGAACCAAGGTTGTCTTGTACAGTATTTTAGGGTTCCATACCCTATCTTACATCAAGATAAGTGTTTTACTTCATTAATTCAATTATGTCTTCAATTAATTGTGTGTATGCTTGCATGTTTCCCATGTCCGGCTAATTTACTTGTGTGTTTGCTTAGGGAATATGAAACTTAATTATTGAATATTGATTGGTTGTTTCTTACCTTAATTGTTAATGATCTAATATTGCGATAGGTCATCCGTTGTGTAGTTAATGCTTGATTAATCTTTGTGAACCTTAGCTTATAGTACCTAGAGTCATTGTAGGCTAAACCATTTGAAGAGTACCTTAGAGTTAAGTTTATAAATCATAGAGATTTTGTAGGCATTAACCTTTGGTAGTTTCAAAGAGTTAGGGATAAACGCATACCCTACGACCTTAGACACACAACGCGATTAAGAATAAGGACGTGACAATTCAACCATCAATAGGAGATAATTAAGGAGTAATAAAACCTAAGTAAACACATCTTTAAATCATCATACGAGCACACAATAATTAGACATAGACTACATACACCACTAGATTAGATAATTAGATAAGTAGAGTAATCGGTAGAAATACCAACCCCAAATCCAAACCCCGAGATTCGTACCTTTCCATTTCCTAAAAAACATAAAAAGATTAAAAAAAATAATAATCTTCCTCAACCCCAACCTTAGCGTAGTAACTTCTCACTAGCATTCCTATTCCCCTAGAGAACGATATCAATTCCCGTGGCTTACCCTAATACTACACTACAATGATTAGGTTCACTGCCTAGGGTATTGAAAAACTTGCTCGACGAAAAGGAAGTTCCTTTGACCCCGAGCGACGCGTGTAGCGTTATCAAATATCTCCTGATTGCAGCTCTTTCCTCCGTTTCACGATCATCATATAAAGGATATTCCCTTACTCGCCACAGAGTAAATCCAAGGTGGTTGTTTGTTATTTTCTTACTCAGATTATTTGATTTGATGATAGACATTGCATTAGGGTTTTCTAGGTAGGCTTCCAAAACAAGTTTGGGGATGAGCAATGAGTACACAGTTTTGTTGTATTGTACATAATGGCGGGAAAGTGGACAAGACAGCTACTACAGTAACTAAAACAAAATGACTATTGTACCCTCAACAGTAACATGATTACGGGTTTTTGGCGTATAACGAAACGTTGACAACGTCGTTATTGGTCAAGGGACGAATCTTGCATTTAAAGGCCAAGGTTTGGACCTCTGGCGATGAAAATGCCGAGTTTTGTCCCATCGCGATGCGTCCTGCCAAGTTTAGGGACCAACGGTGTATTTTAGTCTATTTTTTTAGAAAATAACTTTTTTTCGAAAATAATTTTTTTTGAAAAATAACCTTTTTTCGGAAATAAAAGTTTTCTACGAAAATAATTTTTTTAAGAAATTAAATTTTTTTAAGAAAATAATATTTATTTCGAAAATAATTTTTTTAGAAAACAATTTCTATTCTAAAATATTTTTTTTGGATAACTTAGTTTTTGAAATTCTTTTTTTTGACTGATTTTTTTTCGAAATTCTATTTTTTCAAATTTTTTTTCCGAAATAATTATTTTTTAGAATTTTTTTCGTGGTATGTGAAAAAAAAATTGATTTTTTTTCGTAATATTTTTTAATAATTTTTTTTACGATATTTTCTTAATATTTTCTAATAAATTTGAATTTTTTTCTAATTAATTAGAGACAATGGCTGCAATTTTCGCTAAACCACATAGACCATTTATGTAATTTACCCTAGGGACGATAGATGTAATTTTCAAAAATCCAAGGGTAAAACGGTCATCACAAATTATTTATTTATCTTTATTACATATATGAAGACAAAAGTGTCAACATTAATATTCAAAAGAGTATTTTTTTAGTTCGTTACACTAAAGTGTCAACAAGTATAATGCATTTTCAAAGAATTAGCCTATTATTAAATATAGAAAAAGTATATATATGTATACATACGGTTCGACTCGACGGTTCAACTGATTGAAACGGTGACCCGGTGAACCGACGACTAAACCGGGTCGATAAAAAACCGGGTTTTAAAACATTGATTGATAGTTTGGGCTTATGTTTTCTCTTTAGAATTATAAAAGTTAGTCAGAATTAAATAAGATTTTTTATTGGTAGCTCAAAAATTATATAAGATGCTTGGAGATTACATCTTTCTTAATAAAAGAATCCCAATAACGTATTTTGCTACTTGGAACTGTTGTTCGATTATTTGAAATGTATCAAGAAGTAAATGACCTTGCAATAGAGATTTGTACCTCATGCAATAGATATTGTACCTGCATGTTTTACCGATGCTTTACACAATTTCGTTCATTCAGAATACACATTTTTAAGTTACACAATTTGTATCGCATGCAGTAGAGATAAGTTTTCCAAGTTACCAAAGATAATTTTCAAGTTACCAAAAAATGTAGATAAATTATGAGATCATGCCATACTAATTATTAAATGGCTAATTCTTTGAAAATGCATTATACTTGTCAAAAAATTAGCCTATTATTAAATATAGAAAAAGTATATATATGTATACCTACGGTTCGACTCGACGGTTCAACTGGTTGAAACGGTGACCCGGTGAACCGGCGACTAAACCGGGTCGATAAAAAACCGGGTTTTAAAGCATTGATTGATAGTTTAGGCTTATGTTTTCACTTTAGAATTATAAAAGTTAGTCATAATTAAATAAGATTTTTTATTGGTAGCTCAAAAATTATATAAGATGCTTGGAGATTACATCTTTCTTAGAAAAAGAATCCCAATAACGTATTTTGCTACTTGGAACTGTTGTTCTATTATTTGAAATGTATCAAGAATTAAATGACCTTGCAATAGAGATTTGTACCTCATGCAATAGAGATTGTACCTGCATGTTTTACAGATGCTTTACATAATTTCGTTCATTCAGAATACACATTTTTAAGTTACACAATTTGTACATCATGCAGTAGAGATAAGTTTTCCAAGTTATCAAAGATAATTTTCAAGTTACCAAAAATAATTTTCCATTTTTCCACATTTTCACATTTTCCACTTTTTCACATTTTGACTTATTGACCATTTTTCTATTTTATTTAGTTAAGATACTAACTGGGAATTAGGTTGTCGCGCATTGTGACGGAGCCAATTTTTGTTTAAATTGTTTTTAGTATATGGCATTTTGTATTGTATTTTTCACTACTAGAAAAAATGCCATTATCAATAATTATTTTAACAACAATAGAGAAATCGTTGCTAAATTGTGCATTTAACATCTAATTTTAGCAACAAAATTGTTAACAAGGTTGCAATTTTTTTTAGCAACAAAAAAAATTAGTTGGTACTTCTACAAAAGATCATAAATATTTGTTGCTAAATTAACAACGGAGACATTTTCAAAAATATCTATAACAAAAGTCGATTTTGGATGTGAATTTGTTGCCCTAAAAATCTTTTTGTTCGTCCAAGGAGCATGTATTAGCTGAATGATTATTAGTCCACGCATTGTTTAATATTTAATATTAGGCTTAGCTCATGTTAGTTATCTTATTGTAGAGGTGAGCATGGTTCGATTCGGTTCGGTTTTTGGCTAAAACCAAAACCGAACAGAAAATATTCGGTTTTTCCTTTTTAAAAACCATTCGGTTTCGGTTTATCCTAAGTTGGGTTTTCCGATTTTTTGGTTTATTTGCTTTTGGGTTTTTCGGTTTTTATTTCTTTATCGCGGTTTGATCTTTAAATGGTCGAATTTTTAATGCAACATAGAATATCTTTTTCAAGTTTCAAGAAAAAATAAACACAAAATAATAACAATAAGAAACTATTGATCATAAAAAAGATTACATAAATACTTCGTAAAGTGACACAATAACGGCAATAGAAAACTAACGACCACAAAAATTCTAGATGATAAATGTTTATGTGTTATAAATTACACATTCAAGAAGCATCAACCGAAACACGAGTTATTAAGATTATATATATATTTTTCCGGTTCGGTTTTTTTTTGGTTTGGTGTTTTTGCTAAAACCAAGCCAAACCATAAACTTCGTTTTTATAAATTACAATAACCGAACCATCAGTTTTTTAATCGGTTTTCGGTTTTTTTGTTTCGATTTCTCGGTCTTTTTCGGTTTAGGTTCCGTTTTTTGGTTTTCTGCACAACGCTATCTTATTGTGCAAAACTTGTGATTTTTTTTTTTTTTTTTTTTTTTTTTTTTTTTTTTTATCATGAATAATAATTACGCATGGGAAACTAACCTATTCTAATATAGTATCAGAGCTTGAATAGATCCTCTTTAAAATACCCTAAAACACGTAAGTCGATTCCCACAAATAACAACTGAATATATATATATATATATATATATATATATATATATATATATATATATATATATATATAGGGAAAGGATCCAGTAAGAAGAAAAACTAAAATGAGAAGAATAAGAATGATTTATAACCACACATTTCAAATAGGGAGGAGAATTTTAAGGGGAGATGCATCCATTTTTGTAGATGCATCTGAAATAAGTGGTTGTAGTTTCTTCTTATCATTCTTATTTTAATTTTTCTTCTTATTTGATCCTAACTATATATATATATATATATATATATATATATATATATATATATATATATATATATATATATATATATATATATATATAGGTTTTGGTTTCATTGAGAAGGTTTTTTGATTGAGAAGGTTGAGAATTAATCTAAGCCATTCAAATTAATTAGTTTTAATACATTATACAAGTCATTAATTTAAATAAAAAGGGTAAATTAGTAATTGAATCACTAAGAATTGATTGAGAAAATAAAGGCTCCCACATTTATGGTTTCTAAAAGTTCAAATATGATCGCATGCTGGCTTTTGGATACATCTTTTATCCTACCTGATCTTAATTTTAAGCATGTACATTTTTTGAATCATTCATTTTTATAATTTATAATTAATCACCAACTAAAATACGAACTTGTTTGAATATTCAAAATGATTTCTGGAATTCTCACAAGTTTCAGCTATACAAAATATTTGGTGAAATGTATGATTCAAACTTTTTAAATGCAACATGTAACACTCACGTTTCGGATTTGAATCATGAAACATTATAGCTAAACAAACTTGAATCTTAAGAAAAAAAATATTAATTTCATTTTGCATCATTTGTCAATCCTTGAATCATTCATCATTCGTTCGGGTTTATGAATCATAATCGAATTAGTGAATCAGTAAAGAAATTGTTAGTGTTTTGTTTTGAATAGTATTTGGTTTTTTGAATCGAAAGTTAATTATTGTTTTTTATTTTGAATCACTCCTTACCGAAAAAAAATTATGGACTGATTCAATCATTCTTTTTGAATGTTTACTCCTTTATATAAATAGTGAATCAACAAATAAATTATATATTTTTTTTTGAAGGTGACGAACAAAAAGAATCAAAATGGAAAATGATTTAGTTAGTCATTTTTTAATTTACGTATGGAAGAGGTGAACATTAATGTAGGCATTAAAGTAGTTTTAATGAAAAGGAATGTATAATTATGAATACCCATCATGTCCTTGTATTAATTTAGTGAGATGAACGATCAAGATTGCTTCTCATTCTCAATCTAAAACTCTTCTCAATCGATCCGGATTCTATATATATATATATATATATATATATATATATATATATATATATATATATATATATATATATATATATATATATTTTTTTTTTTTCCTTGCCTGCAAATAACAGTCAACTTGGGTAAAGTAATTATTACGAGATTAGGTATAAATTATGTGTGAGACAAGTTAATGAAAGTTTTCTTATACGAAATAAACATAATTATATTATCACTTCCCTAAAACATAGAACCACAAACATGCAAAACACGTTCAATTATATTCTTTTAAAAGAAAAATTCTCGCTACTAGTCAAAAACTTGTAAGCTTAGGTTTATCGTTAACATGTCATTGTTTCTTGTACAATTTCAGTATAGCCTTAAAATAGTTAAAAGTTGACTTAAAGATTCATACATGTTACTGAGGACAACTAGCTTAACGTGTTTTGACAGGCCGGCCACATGCTTCGAAAAAGCTAATGGTTGTCGTCGCGATTGACAGGAAAATCTATGGGATCGTTTCACCGTTATATCATCCTCGTGCAAATCTATAAGTGCATACAATTTTTATATTTTGTACGATTGAGATTTTGCAAGATCAAAATCGTTTAGTAACACAAGGATATGTTAGAAAGTCATATCATCAAGTGAAATGTGCTTAACATGACAATGGTGTTTAAACGAGGCTACTAATATTTTAAGAAGAGCCGTGATAAAGAACAGTCTCGGAATAAAAAGGCCGAAGGGAAATCAAAGCGGGATGTTTAATATAAAACTAAAAAACAAAAATATGAAATAAAAAATATAAAATTTGACATATCAAAAGTATTAAAAAGCAAAAAATACTGAATATTCTATAAGTTGTGCAAAAGAAATTAGTTAATATATAACATGATTATTTAACCTTCTCATTGTTTTACAAATGATTTCATTTTCTTGTTTTGTAGAAGGCAAAGAAAGAAAACGACATAATACTTTTTAAGTCTTCAACTTTTATTTTTATAATTTTGACAGGGTTGGTTGGAAAGCCTAAGAAGAGCCGTGATAAAGAAAACTCTCGAAATAAAAAGCCCGAAGAAAATTTAAAGCAGGATATTTATTATAAAACTAAAAAATAAAAATACTAAACATAAAATATAAAATTCGATAAATTAAAAGTATTAAAAGACAAAAAATACTGAACATCCCATAAGCAGTGCAAAAGAAAATAGTTACTATTACTTTCGTTTTAAAATAAGTGTGCAGTTTGATTTTTTGGAGTTTTTTTGTTAAACTTTGACCACAAATATTTTTATTTGTGTTATATAATACTTGATGCAAACTATATGAATGAATTCGCTTTTAAATATCTTCTTATTAGTATAATTTTCATCAAATATTATATAACACAAATAAAAATATGGGCAAATGATAAAAAAAAAGTATTATACTTGACACCATTTACTCTTGTGGATATCGAACAAAAATTTTTGCTTTTGTGGATACTATACTTTCAAATTTATCCTCTTTAGGGTATTTTGCGAAATTTTTGGACATTTTTGCCCCTCTTAGTTAATAGAAATTTTTTTTTCCGAAGGGCAAAAATGTCACATAATACCCTAAAAAGGATGAATTTGAAAGTATAATACCCACAAAAGCAAAAAAAATTGTTCGCTACCCACAAAAGCAAATGATGACAAATATAATACTTTTTTTTATCATTTTTAAAGTTAAAGTTGAACAAAAAAGACTCAGAGTTAAACTTAACACTTATTTTGATACGGAAGAAGTATATAACACGACTATTTGACCTTTTCATTGTTTTTTATCGAGTGGAAAGAGTGGGTCAGAGACTGACACTCACTCACTTTCTAATTGTTTTACAAATGATTTCATTTTCTTGTTTTCTAGAAGGCAAAGAAAGAAAACGAAAGAATACTTTTTAAGGAGGCGTTTGGTATGGGTCCGTAGATTGTGAAACTGGGATTAAAGTAAAAAACTGCTGTTTGGTGTGACATTGTAGTTTTTGACTTTGGGTTAAATCCCAAATTTATGGCCATCGAGAAATCCCACTCATACACATTACTTTCCTGACAAAAACATATTTTGTGGGCCTTTTTAAAATTTCATCCTCTCAATATGTTTTTCTTATTTTTTATATGATATATTTTAATCTTAATTTATATTTTAATTTATAATATATATATAATTATTATTTTTTCTCTCCAACATTAAATCTAAATCCAAATCCCAAATCCAAATCCAAATCCAAATCCAAATCTTAATCCTAAACCCATCTGCATACCAAACGGGCCCTAAGTCTACAACATATATGATTAGTTAGTCTCAACTCTTTACTCAATACTGGGAGGGTACCCGCGCGTTGGAGCGGCGGATATCTTGAAATAAAATTTCTCGATAAATCTTGTATTTTAGTTTATTATGTTCTTTTTAACAATAAATTTACGGATATCAAGAATTTCGTTTATCCCGTGCCCGTTCGGGCTCGAGCCCATTTGGCCCGTGCCCGTTCGGGCTCGAGGCCGTTTGGCCGTTGCCCATTCGAACTTAAATATTTGTATAATGTGCTTTATTATTTGTATTAGTCACATTTAATAATTGTGTTTGAGTTGGTTGTACAATATGCTTAATAATTTGTATTTTTTATGTAAGGGTGTTTTAATAGCTATATTAATTGTATTTATTGACAGCTAATTAATTGGCTACATTAAATGTGTTGATCAAACTAATGTCTTGTTAATTTCTTATTATAAAATGTTTTTTGTCTTGTTTTTTTAAAACTTCTAAATATAAGTGTCCTAAATAGATTATAAGATAGTATAGATTAATTAGCTTGAAGAATCAAATGGCTTGTAGTGTAGCGGTATCTCATATTATGTGAGGATGCTTCACAATACAATTATTGTGAATTCAAGGTTGTTTTTTTTTTTTTTTTTTTTTTTTTTTTTTTTTTTTTTTTTATATTCAATTATGTTATGTTAATTTAGAACCTAATGATCTTCAATGATTTTCAATTAGGATTTGAAAATAAAATAATTTAAATTTAAAAGAAGCCTTTAAATGATAGAACATTCATAAAGTCATCTCAAGAGTTCTTTAAAGACTAAAGAAAGTCTCTCCGCTTTTTAAGGCAGAACTCAACAAAGTGAATCATGAACCAAAAGGAAAATGATGTAGTCAGTGAATGATGAGAATAGCTCACTAACTCCATTTGATCTCCTCAACAACCAAGACATCCTGAACATATATACTTTGGAAAAGTATCTAAGTTTTAGAAACAAATAGGCGGGAACTTTATTGAAAAGATAATGTTAGAATTTGGGTGTGTGTGGGTGGTAATAATCCTGATATGTTCTCTGAATCATGTAGATCACTTTCAGATTGAAGTATTTCGACCCTATATGCATCGGGTATCACGAAATCCTCAATTGGATAAGACAGAGAACAAGATTTTGTTTCTAAGACACAAGAAATTAAAGCAAAACACTGAAAGTTGTTATATCTGTTATGTTCTGTAAGAGATCAATATATAAGTAAAAACCTTAACCGAAAGTTAGTTAAAATCGGTTAAACGCAGTTGCCGGGAAGGGTTGCGACTCTTGGGAACAAGTGTGAATTTTGGTGGGAGAAACAGTTTCTGGAAGTAAAATGGGTAACACCCAAAGCCCAAAAATCGTTTAGGTTTTCTGCCCCTTGACCCCCGCTCTTTGTTCGTGGCGGCATCAAGCTAGCTAGAACGATAGTGCACTCCGCACCTCCTAACTCGACTGTAAGCTGAACCTGATTAAACCCTTGATCTCAAGTAAATCACAATTACATAAAATACAAATGATGACACTAAAATCACCAATGGATAAGTGTAGCTAATTATTAAGGAAAGTCAAAAAAGTACAAGAGCTGGTACAAAAAGGGAAACAATTGTCATAATTGTACCCTAAAATAAGGCTGGACGTGTTTCAAGAATTGAAACATTTAATGTAGTAAGGCACCAGTGTACCTTCCTAGTTAGATGTTTGACACGTCACTTTTAACGAAAGTTTTCTTATACGAAAGCCTAAGAAGAGCCGTGATAAAGAACAGCCTCGAATTAAGGAGCTCGAAGTATAAAACTAAGAAGCAAAAATACGAAACAAAAAATTATAAAATTCGACAAATCAAAAATGTTAAAAGACCAAAAATACTAAACATACTGTAAGTTGCGCAAAAGAAATTAGTTAATATATAACATGATTATTTGACCTTCTAATTGTTTTATAAATGGTTTCATTTTCTTGTTTTCTAGAAGGCAAAGGAAGAAAACGATAGAATACTTTTTAAGTCTTCAACATTTATTTTTATAATTTTGACACGGTTGGTTGGAAAGAGTTGCAATAAAGAATACTCTCGAAATAAGAAGCCCGAGGGGAAATCAAAGCGGGATATTTATTATAAAACTAGAAAACAAAAATACGCAACATAAAATATGAAATTCGATAAATCAAAAGTATTAAAAGACAAAAAACACGTATAAGCAGTGCAAAAGAAATTAGTTACTATATGACATGACTATTTGACCTTCTCATTGTTGCAAAAGAAATTATCCTATATACTATTAGCCAAGACACAATCTCTTCACATGCCACGTGTCCTAATATTAATTGCCAACTTTCGCAAGTTGGCAAAAATAATCCCTGAGGTTTATGTGTCGTTGCAAAGTAAGTATAAGTTTGCAAAAATAGTCCTTAAGGTTTAAGTATCGCTACAAAGTAAGTACTTTATAGCAATTTGACAAAAATAGTCCCTATCAAAATTCACGTCTACAAAAGAAATCCCGCTGCATCGCGCGAGTTTCCACACTCGTTAGTTACTATATGACATGAGTATTTGACCTTCTCATTGTTTTTTATCGAGTGGAAAAAGTGGGTCAGACTCACAGTCACGCACCTTCCCTCATTGTTTTACAAATGATTTCTTTTTCTTGTTTTCTAGAAGGCAAAGAAAGAAAACAAAAGAATACTTTTTAAGTGTTCAACATATGATTAGTTAACCTCAACTCATTATTCAATATTAATTAGCTTGAAGCATCAAATGGCTTGTAGCGTAGCGGTATCTCATATGGGTATGTTTGGCGCAATTGGCTGGGGCTGGGGCTAGAGCTAGGGCTGGGGCTGGGGCTTGGGCTGTGACTTTTATTATAAGCCGAAGTTGAAATTTGTATTTTTGTAAACTTGTTTGGCAAATGGGCTGGGGCTGGGGCTTATTATTGCAAAATTACTAAAAATGATATAATTAAATGAGTTTTATGGTATATGTTAGATATTTTTGTGGGTAAATTTGTAATTTATGGTTCATAAGCCCCGGGCTAAAGTTTTTAGCCCCTTTTTTGAGGCTAAAGTTTTAAGCCCCTTCAAGGGCTTATGATTTCATAAGCCCGCATGACAAACGAGGCTTATTTTATAAGCCGACTTATTTTAGAAGCCCAAGCCCCATAAGCCCCTCATAAGCCCGCTGCCAAACACAGCCAATATTATGTGAGAATGCTCCATAACAAAATTGTGTTGAGTTCAAATTTTTTATATTCAGTTATGTTAAGCTAATTTAGAGCCCAATGATCTTCGACTAAGATTTGAACATAAAATAATAAATGTGAAAGAAGTCTCTAAATGATAGAAAATTCATGGAGTCATCTACGAGAGTCCTTCATAGACTAAAGAATGTTTCTCCGCTTCTTGAGGCGGAACTCAGCAAAGTGAATCATGAACCAGAAAGAAGATGATGTAGTTAATGAGTGATGACAATAGCTCACTAACTCCAGTTGATCTCCTCAACAATTAAGACATCCTGAACATAAATACTTAGGAAAAGTATCTAAGTCTCTGAAATAAATAGACGGGAACTTAATCGAAAAGATAAGTGTAGCTAATTATCAAGGAAAGTCAATAAAATACAATAGATAGTTCAAATAGGGAACAATTGTCATAATTGTACCCTAAAGGTTGAACGTGTTTCAAGAATAGAAGCATTTAACGCAGTAAGGTACTAGTGTAGCTTTTTAGTTAGATGCTTGACACGTTGCTTTTAACCCACGGCTATTTACCTCGAGTTTGCTTATATAAAAGAATGTTGTAATTGAGTAAATGTTATCTCATACAATTAATGTGTTTGCATTTACGAGAGAATCTACTCCTCTTAGAACTAAGTCTCTAAACCCATTCAGAGAGTTTATAATTCTTACTTAAACACATAACTTTGGTTTGAGGTTAAGAAAGTGAGGAGATCACTAGACTTTATCATTCAATTTTGATTGTTATTCCACAACAATAATAGTAAATTATTTGATTCATTTCTAATAAGAATTCAAACGTTTAAAACTTTGTTGTGTAATTTGTTTAAATTGTTTTTAGTATTCTTGTTTCAAAACTAATTAAACTTACATCAGATTACATGAAAAGTAATTTACCTCAGTTAACTTAAGTTTATATCACTCTAGAAGGAACACAAAATTAATATGTTACGAGTTATATATCCCCATGCACACACGGGTTTTGATACAAATCTTACTTAATATGTTTTGATATAAGTCACAATACATATAAATTTTAGCTAAGTCGACTCTCTCTCTCCGACGAAAAAAAACCGATCCATTAACACACTCGATCTTAAACATTATCACTTCTTTAATCGTTCCACTAAGGTCCTAAATTAATTATTATTATTATTGTTTGATTCCAGTGTGGGTCGGTGTAATGATAATTGTTTTAATCACTGATTGGTTATATTGCACTTAGTGAGTTGGTTTAGTAGGTTTTTAGTGCATTTAATTTATGCAATTGTTGCCATAACATTTGATTTGCATGTATTAACAACACCAGATTGATTTTACATTCCTTACTCCAATCATTAGCATTAATTGATCTTCAAGATGGGGGTTAGTCCTTGAATCTTAAGGTGTTAAAACCCTAACTTTTTGTTAGGGTTTTCTTTTCTTCTTTTTGTTCATTGCTGCATGTTGGTTACTTATTTTGGGTGGTTAAAGACTGTGTTTGGTGATTGTTTGTGGGGTTTGGAGAGATAGAAAAGGGCTTCTTGAATAATCTTAGTGCGTCCAAAGGGGCGAAACATGATGGTAAATTTTTGGGTGAGAGTGGTGAAGCTGAGAAGAATGTTAGTAGCTCCTCGTCTAGTTTGGCCGGTCAAACTAGTTTTAAGAGTAGTGATTCGTTAAAGAGCTCTTCTATTTTCGAACAGGTGGTTAATAATACGAATATGGGGCCTATTATTACCGGTTGGACAGTTGATGATGGTGATGTTAATTTGTCTACACGTGTGGAAGGGAATACGGATCCAAAGGCTACTTCTAATTTGACGACTATCAAGGCTACTAATGATGGAAGTGTTAAATCTAATGAGCATGTGGGTTCGGGATGGGTTCCAAAGGAAGATTCTCTTACTTCTTTTGCCAATGTCATTAATGCTACTCGTATGATTCCGAAAGTGATTTTAGAGCATTGGTCAATGTGGATCGAGTGGATAATCACGACACAATGTTGCCTATGGCTGCTATAAAGAAGGTTTTAATTCGGTATGATAAAACACTTGTTGGTTAATTTTTAGGTAAGACCTTTGCTTTTCCTTTAGTTCAGAATTATGTTACTAATACATGAGAAAATTTTGGCTTGCAAAAGCTGATGAAGAATGGTGATGGTGTATTTCTTTTTAAGTTTGCCACTAAGGAGGGTGTGGATCGTGTTCTGGAACGAGACCTTTGGATTATACGTAACTCGCCCATTATTCAAAACAAATGGACTCCCATTTTATCCCTTAATAGGAACGAGGTAAACAAGGTACCGATTTGGATCAAATTGCATAAGGTTCCTTTGGTTGCTTATTCTGAGGATGGTTTGAGCTTAATTTGTACACAAGTAGGGAAACCTATTAGATGCTTTTACAAGCTCTATGTTTGTCGAGTCTTGGGGCCGTATTAGTTTTGCTCGTGCTTTAGTTGAATTAAGCGTGGATTCAGAACTAAAAAGCCAAGTTACAATGGCAATTCCAAATGAAGAAGGTAATGGTTTTTGTCACAATTCTCAATTTCTGGTCATTTCTCAAACTCAATATTCATCATTTCATATTGGTTCGTGCATGGTTTTGCATTTTACATTAAACGTTTATTTTCTTATTAAATAAACGCTATCGCGTAAAGATTATTTTGAATATTGATCCGACACTTCCACAAATAATCCTAATATATCTTTATACTCATTTTAAGACTATAAAAATTATATTATTAGTTACCCGATGTTTTCAATTTATTTTGTATATAAATTGTTATATTTATATAATTACGACGGTTTTCGTAAATACTACACGATAATTATTATTTCACTCAAATTTTGTAAGAAATGTATTTTTATAATTTCTATGACTTCGAAATATTTTATTTGGTTCCGTTAAAATTTATTTCTAGCTAACGCTACCCTAAATACTTAATTATAGACACAAGTTACCAACTATACTTACATATTATTACTTTTGCTTAATTAAAATACATTAACTTTTCTTTCATTTATTTACTCTTGTCGACAAGAGATGACACCACATCAAATGTTGGACAAAAGTATCATCAAGTTAAGTACTAGACTTGTCTTGTAATTTTATTTTAATTATATACTTATAACTTACACATACATACACATACATAAGGTGAAAATAAAATATCTTCTCTCATTTCCTCTCTTCTAAAACCGGACATAGAAAGAACAAGAAGAAACTCAAAATTTTTTGCAAGATCAAGCTTAATTATCAACACTAGTATGCTCTTAATCAAGGTTTTGAAATAAAAACCTAGGGTGTTTAGGATTAACCTTGTTC
Source organism: Chrysanthemum seticuspe (assembly GCA_019973895.1). Lineage (NCBI taxonomy): Eukaryota > Viridiplantae > Streptophyta > Magnoliopsida > Asterales > Asteraceae > Chrysanthemum > Chrysanthemum seticuspe. The sequence goes on along the minus strand of BPTQ01000004.1, from coordinate 6,482,436 downwards.
ATTTAACCTCATCAAGTAACTAGTAAGCATTTCATACTCATTTTCATCTTTCATATTCATTTTTATGTTCATTTTTATCATGCTCAAGTAAAATATGCAAGTTATGTGATGTCTATACCACTTTAATTGTTTTTAAGTGCTATAAATTACTATATGTCATCCTATAAATTATCCCTTGAAACATATCATGTTTGATGATGTCTAGGAACCCATGACACCCTAAGAAGGTGTATGGTAGGATTAGAATAGCTCCGGAGTTGTTTTGAATGGGTTAGAATAGGTTTGGCGCGAGAAAAACTCATTTCGACAAGTTTGCAAAAGGGTCTGTCCTTATTTTAAAAATCTGGAAAATCCGACAGTAGTTAAAAATTTTTGGCCTAGATATTTAGAAAATATACTTTAAAACGAAAATGTGGCCGCTTGAACGGATTAAAACGGAGCTATAACGACAAAGTTATGAATTTTTCAGGTTGGCGACGAAAACTATAATCTTCTGGAAATTTCAGCATGTATTGTTTATTTTGTACGAGTCAAAAATGAAACTTAGGTGTTATAAATAGTGTCGACTTATCAAAAATATATTAGTATACTTTGATACGAAGCTAAGGACATATAAAACGTAGTTCACCTAGCCTATTTTCCAAAATGTCCAACCGTTCGTCAAGCGGAGTTGTAATGAATAAAATACGATCACTTAAACTTTGCCGAAAACCACCCTTAAACTATATTTTGGACAAAAGTACTATACTTAACTTATATTTTTCTTTGTGATCGAGCCCTCTAGGATGGAAAGTTAAACACTAAAACTTTGAGATAATGATACAAGCTTCCCAAAATCGTTGAGTTCGTTTCCTAACGCTTGACGTGTACCATTTTGCGACTAGCTTTTAGAGGCCGTTTAGTCACTTTCATGAAAATTTCAACGACATTATTTTACGACGAAAAGTTATATTTTCATAATAAATCACTAAATGATTATCGTAGGATATCATTTCGACGTAAGTACTTGTAGAGTATTTGGTAACTTGACAATATGTCATAAACATATATTTCGACGATAAACTTTATCTTTCAAAATGTACAAGTGGTATGGATATCATATGAGTGTGCATGCACGACATTGTTTCATGACTTATATTAGAACATATCATTCATATTAGGTTGCGGATAGAGATCGCACCTCATTTCAGTGTATCTACTTTTGTCACCATAATCATTGCACCAGGTGAGTTCGTAGCTCCACTTTTACTCGTTTAATTGTTTTATGAACTCTTCGGGGGAGATACATGCTCAACTACTTGTTGTTACTTTACATTTATATGAACTTAAATATCTTTTGTTTCACTCTATGTGAGCGTAAGTAGATTATGCCCGAACTAAATTGATCACTATGTTATGAACGCTATTAGTTGAAACACTTTCCTTGATTTTGAACCCTTCGACATGTATATTTGAGCTCGTTTAAATTGATTCGGACCTTTTAACATATAAGTGAACACTTTGGACTTGATTTGAACTTTTTGACATATAGTTGAACTCTTTTAACTTGTAAAGGACCTTTTGATATATTTTAAACTTGTTTGACGTGATTTTGAACGCTTCGACTATCTAGAACCTTTTGATATTATTCTAGCTCTTTGACTGTTTTGAACTTTTAAACTCGACTTAAATCCTTGAACTTAATTATGAACTTTTGAACGGAACTCTTGAACTTAAATATAAACTTATGACTTGTTTGAACTTATTGAACCCGGACGTGTTATGACCTTGACCTAAAGTCTCCCATGTTCGGAGCATCACTATAAAGTCTCCTTTGTTCGGAGCATCACTATAAAGTCTCCCATGTTCGGAGCATCACTATAAAGTCTCCCATGTTCGGAGCATCACTATAAAGCCTCCCAGGTCCGGAGCAGAGCGTCTTACTATGTTACGGAGCATTCTCAACCTAAAGCCTCCCCGGTCCGGAGCAGAGTGTCTCACTATGTTACGGAGCGTTCTCAAAAATTCTCGCCTTATTGGTGGAGTGTGCAAATTCTCCCTGTTTCGAGTGTTCTTAATTGTATATAATAGTTGTATGATGTACTGTTCGTACATTCGCATTGTTAGTCTCCTATTAGTAGGTAGTATGGATAGCGCTATTAGAGGTCGGCCAACCTCTCGTCCACTATGTTACGGGACGCATATTATTTATTTTAGGGGCTTTGCCTGGCATACATTATTATATACGTGGTACGATATTGTGAACTATTATGACCATTTATACTTGACTACTTGATACGCTATATTTTGTGCAATGGGTTGTGAACACACAGGTTGCAAGTTTTGTATGGGCGGAACTTGGAACTGAGTGGATTTACAATGCCTTTGCTTTGTGAACTATTATGATAACGTGCACTTGACTTCTAGACATACTACTTTTGGCAGTGGGTTGTAAACACACAGGTTGCAAGTTTTGTATGGGCGGAACTTGGAACTGAGTGGATTTACGATGCCTTTGCTTTATGGACTATTCTAATTGACCAATAACTTTGCCTTTGTTGCATAAACGCTCTTTAAAAGCTTTACTTGTTAAACAAACTCTATGAACTCACTCAACCATTGTTTTGACACTTTTAGCATGTTTTATCTCAGGTATCTAAGGCATTCACTTCATGGCATGCATTTGGACTTATCATAGAGTCGCGGTGTCGACGCGTCTCACCTATGTTTATGCACTTAACTATCGTTTGATTGTAACAAACTCGTTTTGATATATTGGAAATCTTTTGGGACCTAATGTTTGTAAACTCTGATTATTTTAATGAATCAAACAATATTTTCAAAACGACACTTTAGGACGTTCGATATAACTGTAACTTTGATGCTATGATCGTCATTCCCCAGGAATTCCATTCCGCTGCAAAACAGGTAATTTGGGGGTGTGACAGTTTTATTATTGAAATTATTAATATCGAATATGAATGAAACCTCTTCATTATGGTGAATGTAAAGCTTTTGGACATGCTTTGATTGAATGCCCAAATCGTGTTAAGAAGGCTGTTCATAGTAATACTAATGTGGCATCTAAGGCTTCTAAAGCTTCTACTACTTTGGAAAAGAAGGATGATGTTTCATTGAGATAAAGAATCGTAAGAGTAAAGGGGACGAATGTGGCTGCTCCTTCTCGGCCTATTGGGAGTGTTCAGCTTAATAATCCTAAACCAGAATTTTGGAGACGTGTCTCGAAAAAGCCGGTTACTACTAAGGAGAAAATCACTAATGAGGCAAGTACGAGTGGGACGATTATTGGTACATCAAACCATTTTGATTCTCTTGATATGGCCGATACTGATGATAATGGTATTCCTTGTGCAACAAGTGTTTCTCTTAAGGATAGGGCGGATTTGGAGATTGGTAGTAATTAGGAAACTAAAGTAGCTGAAAAAGATAGTGATGATGAGATTCTTTATTGCCAAAATGATATGGTTAGTTTTTTAGTATTTCGTATACCTACTGTTGCTAGTTCTTATAAGGGTGGAAATGGAAGTACTATTCATATTGTTGAGAAAACTGGGAAGATTGAAAACCTAATTATTGAATGAAAAGTTACTCTTGTAGATGATGATGGTAAACATTTAAAAATGGTTGATTTGAAAAAGAAGAAGCAAGATGCGGCTACTAAGCCTAGTATCTCCTCTTATACATGTACTTCTTCAACCAAGATGGGTAACCCATTCTCTAAGGTGGGTAATGTGGATGTTTCTAATAGCGACAACGATGAAGTTCTGGAATATCCTAACGAGACTAATTATTTCAGTAGTGGAAGGAACGAGAGGAGTCTTCTTGAACAATAGAAAGATGGTGCATGTGACTACAATGATTATGATGATGATTTGATGATTGTGGTCTATCTGCAGCCCAATTAAAGGCTGCTGCCATGCATGACATTAGACTTGCATAGGTTGTTTTCCTTTGGTTAGCGTAAAGGTTGATGTGTCTTAGTTTATGCTTGGTTTTTTGGCTTTCTAGTTGTGTGTAGCTAGTTGGATCATTATAGCCTGTCATGAATGATATAGTGGCTGTTCAAGCGGTTGCTTTAGGTTAATGTGGTATTTCAACCACATTTCTTTTGTACTTAACTGTTTTTTGGAGTAATATATTTTACCGGGTGAAGGTCCTTTACAAAAAATAAAATAAAAAATACATATAAGTTTTAATTATATGTTAGACATTATAACTTTTGACATACGATGATATTTTTTAGACATTATAAAACCCAAATGTATTATTCCAGCACAATATATAGAGAATGCAAGAGACATAATGGAAAACCCAACGGATCCTAAACCCACAAACGGGGTTGGGCCGTCTATCATCTAACACTCTCTAGCAGTCTGAGCGGCGAAATCACGAAAGCTCGGACTGAAGTAGTAAACTAAAAAAGAAAATAAAAACAAAACATTAACGTAATAAAAACATAACTTTTGTCGACTCGTAACTAAACCGTACCAACAGTCGGCTAAGTCGACTGATAACAAAACCGTACCAACGGTCGACTTTATGGACTGGTACCAACAGTTAACTCTAGTCGACTGATAATAATGTCGTACGAATAATCGACTAGCAAACAAACAATAAAATAACTATTAATTTTTTTCTCTTTTTTTTCCAACCATAAAACAATCTGTTTGTAGCAAGCAGAAGCACAGACTAATAATATCAAAAGCTAAATAATTAAACCCTTTATTTGCACGCTCGTCGAGAACAAAAAATAATATATATGCTATATGGATGTCCTTGCAGTCTTCGGAAGAAAAAGGTGTCGGATGGGAATTTTTTGTGAATTACGTGGTCCACCGAAAATAATAAAGAGAAGGATAGGTGACGGTTAAGGTATGACGCGGTGGTATAGAGGCAGTGGTTTATGATGGCAGATTAGATCTTGGCATCAAACCTGCTCATGATATTATGTTAGACATTATAAAACATTTAGGTATAATGTATTATTCCAACACAATATATAGAGAAAAGACATAATAGAAACCCTAACGGACCCTAAACCACAAACGGGTTTGGGCAGTCTGTCATCTAATAATATTATACTATATACTAATAGCCATTTGTAGGGTGTATACAATACAAAGTATAAATAGTGTGTTGTCAACATGTGATTGGCTCTATACAAGTGGTAGTACACAAAAAAATTTGTTGGCAGCACACTATTGGCTGAAGTGTGTTTGGGAAGTTACTGTTCACCTATCTATACATATTTGCCGGCAATACACATTTATACATAACGTACACACATTCACCGCCTTACGACAACTCTCTAGAAAAATCTAACTCATCAAAGTACAAACTCATCTATCTCTTCCTCTTGCACCATGACACAAATCACAAATTCACAATCAAAACCCAAATCATCAAAAAAAAAAAAAAAAAAAAAAAAAAACGACTTCAGTTTCCAGGGTGTCCCGCTAATTTTTATACTCAAAAGAGCATCAGATTCAGTGCAAAACTCGGATTCAAACTTAAAAACGCGTATTCAAACCAAATCGAGGAGAAGAAGAAGAAAAATTACTAATCTTGAAGCCTAACTCGACTGGGTAAGTTTATGAACCCTAATTGCAGATGTTTAATTTAATTAATTTTTTGGTTTTTGTTATATGGGTTATAATTATTTTGTATAATTAATGATTATTGGTTAAGTTAATTGAATTATTGGTTTTTCCGACATTGATTTGTCGACGATGGAGGATATGATTTTGTGTTGTAATTTTATCACTTTTCAATGCTATGTATGTAGTGCGTTTAAGATGTTTGATGTTTTGTCTTTGAAACTGTTTTTCTTCTAGATTGTTGGTATGCATTATATTTGTTTTGGAGAGTGTCGTACTGTTGTGAGCCTACAAAGTGTTTGTGGTAATGCCAAGAGCCTAATAAAATGGATAATGAATGTTAAAATGTTAAACATCTGTTGGTCTTATAAAATGTTGTTAAAAGGATTAGCAGTAAAAGCAAGGAATAGGGCTATTTTATTTCTAACTTCAAGCATGTTATTCCTTCGTAATCAGGCTTTCTAGATCCACGATTTATAAACAGCCATTTGGATGGCAACCAGTATGTTATGTATTATCTTGCAAGTTATAGGTTGCTTTTGCATTTAACAGTAATTATGAGTCGATAGTCGTTCTTGCTACATTTGAGAATGATTTTTGCCCTAAAATTAAGCACTAAAACAGAAGAAATAAGCAATACGTGTCAAATTTTGTTTAAAAAAGAAAGTTCTTTTGTATATAAGATTTCTGTATTGTTCTTTTATTATAGGAAAAATGATGGTCTCGATAACAGGAACCGATGAAGGAAAAAAATCCTTTTTGAATTGGAAGGTACGTATCCTGTTAATGTTTGTAATTTCTTATGGAACAACAATTTGATGATGATGATGCACATGCTACCTTAATGAAAGGATCTTGCATTTTTAGTTTGCATGTTGATGTGTTCGGATTATGACGTTAACTTGGTATTACGGTTGAAAGGAGCTTCAATAATGGGGAACCGATAGCAAAAAAAAAGGTTTTTATTTTTCAATTAGAAAGTAAGCATCCTATTTTTTTTAAATTGCCTATACAGTAGCCATTTTATGACAATGGTTATGCTATCTTAAGGAGATATATGGGTTTTAGATCATTATGTGCTTTTCTTTTGTTATAGGAAAATTGAATGGCTCGACGACGGGGACCTGATGAAGTAAAAAGGGTTTCTTTTTAGAATCAGAAGGTAAGCATCATGTTATTATTATTAATATATATATATATATATATATATATATATATATATATATATATATATATATATATATATATATATATATATATATATATATCCCGCTATAGTGTTCGGATTGTGATGTTAAGTTCGTATCACGCTTGAAAGCGGCTACTGAGGTTCGTATCAGATCTATTGGGTTAGCATAGCTTAAATTACACGATTAAAATATTTGTGGATTTATGCGTAACTCACCCGGGATCGTATCTTGGCTGGCCATTCACACCGAGAGTACAATTGCAACAATTAGGATGTGGTTCATAAAGCTAGAAACTTTGTGGTCAAATTGATTGCAAAAACTAAAATGAGTCCTTATTGTTATATTAGTATTATTGTAGATGCTAAGACATAAGATAATGAACATAGAAAGTAAGATTTCAGCATATAAAAAGTTTTATATGTCATTTGAATGAAAACTAATTAGTGTGGCCTATATTTGTTTAATAACAGGTAAAACAGTAAATAAATTGGCTAAGAGCGAAACCGTGAAACAAGGCTCAAATAGGTATGCCTCTAACGTCACCTTACGTGTCATAAATTTAATTTTTCGGTTATAACACAACAATTATTAGAAAAATGTTCATGGGTTATTTCACATTATTAGATGATAGTATACTATCTCATGTTTACGCGCCTCACCATCGTGTGCAGCGTTGTCACGTTCAAGCTAACTTGCTATGGTCTTCCATAAAGTAGTGATGGAAAAAAGGGATGGTTCAACATATTCTAACATTATTGATTTCAATTTTATGAAGGTATATATAATATAGAAATATCTTATGTCATATTTTATTTTCATGCTAAACCAGAGAATATATATAGTGATTAACCACTTCAATTGCTTCTATAGATCTAAACAATATGTAGATGGCTTCCGAGGACAAATCTACCTAGGGTACGCTTCTTACTACTTTAAATGGTTTAATTGATAGCATCTCATATAACTTTACACACATTCTTTCGGGTGGAACATCGTTTTGGCATGAGGAACAGATATTTGTTCCCGACTTCATTTAAACCATCATGGACACTAAAATGTGGAGAAAGACACCCATCCCCTGTGTAGCAAACTCAGGAAGGTGATGAGGACAGCTGACCGTGTGTTTTTTTTCCTTTGATTCACTTGAACTCAATTTAAGGAGTGCTTGGGATTGCTTTTTTTTATTGTTTATGTTTATAAATAAGCTGTTGTAGGTTGCGCAGGAAATAGTTCGCCCATTTTTTTGGTAGGCAAATCATCAGGTACTAATAGAAATCAGATAAATATGCAGTTTCTTTGTATTTATAAAAAATTGTTAAACTTATGCTCTGCAGGTTCTTTGAATGAGTCATGGTCATAAGGTTGTTAAGGTGCCCAGAGGGTTTCAAGCTGTGGAGACAAGTGACGAAGGTGCGCTAGAACCTTAGGAGTGTACCTGGAGGCGTTTTCGTGGGTTCCAAATATCATTATCAGGTATAATATTTTCGGTTTAGGTTTTTGTTGCGAAATTCAGTAGTTTGTGCGATCCGTAATTCTTAACTCCCACGAAGCTGTTGAATCAGCACTTACTTCAACGAATGGTATGATAAGTTTCAAAACTCGACTAGATAGTCATTTATATATCTAAGTAGAAGTAGCCTCTGAGAAACCTTCGACGGGATAGGAAATACTCTATTCGTATCCTTTTATGCTTAAACAGAGCCAAGGAGTCTATTCGTATCCTTCGACCTGATCCATACATGACGAATGAACAAATCCAAAGTAGCGTTTATGGTAAGTTTTATTCGCGTTTATTTTGCTCGAAAACACCTTTGGTTGCTTCGCTTAGGGCTATGATGATTAACTGCTATTTTCTTACACAAATGAAGTGGGTATTCAAAGCTTGGATCCGTAACTTGGCGGGGCAAGAACCGGATGGCATGATTATGCAACCGTCTTTTTTTGTAGCCACGGCGGACTCTAAATCTTTTGGGCCCTATTTGGTTTAAAAATCTGAGCCTAATAAAGAAAATTTTGAGTGCGATGAAGCAACCTGTTATATATATATATATATATATATATATATATATATATATATATATATATATATATATATATATATATATATATATATATATATATTTATATATACTATTAGAAGTTGGGGGGTGTATAAAAATACAAGGTATAAATGGGTTGTTGTTAACATTTGATTGGCTTTATACAAATGATACTACACAAAAATTTGTGTTGGCAGCACACTATTGGCTGAATTGTGTTTGGGAAGTTACTGTTCGCGCATCTATAATATTGCATAATATCTTAAGGCTGGCCATTCGACATCTCACAATTGTATAAAGGGATTAAAGTTGAGATGATCCACATCTTGGCAGGGCAGGTCACTAAACTTGCACCCATGGTGGGCATACCCTCTTCTTTCGATCCTTACCAGACTTATTTGGTGTAGGTAGTTGCCAGTTTTATTTGCAGTTATTTTGCTCGAAAACACCTTTGGTTGCTTCGCTTAGGGCTATGATGATTAAATCCTATTTTCTGACACAAATGAAGTGGGTATTCAAAGATTGGATCCGTAACTTGGCGTGGCAAGAACCGGATGGCATGATTATGCAACCGCCTTTTTTTTGCAGCCACGGCGGACTCTAAATCTTTTCGGCCCTATTTGGTTTAAAAATCTGAGCCTAATAAAGAAATTTTAAAGTACATTGAAGCAACCTGTATCAAATTTTTAAACTAATGATTATGTGTGATTAGGTGATTGGTCAGCAAGGTTTGGTTCAGTTTATGTGTTTCTGGACATATAGCTTTGAAATAGTTGCAAGATGGATAACCGTTAAAGCCAATTTTTTAGCGGTAAGTGGGACCAAATTTTTAGTCACTTCCTTATTACTGAGTTCATATCGATTAATATATGTTCGTAAATACATATTATTTGTGAGCTAATTACTATGGACAAGAAATTTGGGAACTGATCATGGTTATGTAAGATAGGTCAGGGTGTTTGGCACAGTGATTTATAGGGAATTATCTAATTATTGCGTTCTTTATAATTAGATAATTCCCTACAGAACTGATCATGCTAAATGTTTTCATTCTACCAACTGCAGTTGAATCGCTGCAAAATATTAGCACAATTTCAAGCGTACCCAAACAGTCACAACCAGCGGGTCGCATTTTTTCCAAATCATTAACAACAGGTAAGTTACGCTCAAGTTTCGGTTACCATTATGCGCCTATGCCATCAATGATTTTCTAAATGTTATCATATTAGGTGTGCTTATGCAACGACAAACAAGTAAATCCACATTACATGAAAATAGCAGGCCTCCAGGTTCACGACAACGTGGTAATTTCATTATGTATCTTCAACACATTTGCTAAAATTTTCGATTCCCATATGCCATTCTTAAGATTGAAGCTGTTATTGCAGCCACTTCAATGCGCACACCAATGAATGCAATACTACACGTGAAAATAACAGGCCATCCCCTTTGCCGACTCGAGGTAACTTTATTAATTATTTTCAGTGACATTTATTACCCGCTGTTTGCACTATCCTTTTTCACTTATATGCCTTCTATTCTTACATAAATGTACAGGCCATCTGTTACGTATCTAGGAAATTGTTACCAGGTTTGGGGCGCATTGTTTTGGTACGAGGAACGGCTGAAATCGTTTTACACACACACACGCCCGCAATACCATCGATTGTTGGGAATTTAAGAACATAATGTGTTTGGGATTAAAGAGTAGGAGTCAAAAGAGGCTCGATCAGGTTGGGTACTTGAGTATTGATCAGATGATTCAAGATAGTTAAGCTGCTTTTCACTACAGTCAAGTAAGTTTAGATTTGATCTTAAAATAGAATTGTTATAGTCGACTAAACAGTCAAGTTTTGTAAACACAACTTCTTATAAATCAAAGGAACATTGCTACATGATAATACTTTGTAAATGTTTATAGAATACAGTTTGACATTGTTTCACTTTACAATAAAAAGGTTCCCCGCAGCAACGCGCGAGTCAACCTGCTAGTTAATATCAAGAACATAAAAATATCAAAAATATAAAAGTGCTCAAAAAATCTGAAAAAAAAAACAAAAAAAAGACAACAATAGTATGGATCGTTGAAAAGAAAAAAATCATTTTCATTATCAATTGGTACCATAAAGTTAGCATGTGCATGTGGATAATCAAGATTAGATTTGGATCAAATCTGAGTGGACGGTCCAGATCTGTCCATACGTCCGCACTAAAAGTTAAAAACCGCACCTGATCCCAAACATACATATATAAGATACGACAGAAGGCATCTGAAAATATAAGAACTCGTAAATGCTATTCCATGCATGTCCACTTTACTTTTAAAACCTATTTTTGCATCTTAGACCGGTAGTAATGGCAGGTTACACCCTCAATCGGTCGACCTAGGGAACGCGCCCCCTTCTTTTACGCCCTCACCTAGACGCGTCCATCATTCAAGAAGGTGGGAGACTCGGTCAAGTAAATGATCGAGTGTATGGCGCAAATAATAATAATAGTAAAATAAAAGCCTCAACGGCTATTTTGGAGTCTTTTTCAAAAAAAAAAAAAAAAAACTTCTTGAAATTTTAAATTAATCCCATACATATTTCTCCTATAATACCAAAACACTTTTTATTTTTTAATCACACTAATTATACACTCTAAATATTCTCCAGTTCAAACGAATGAATTCCGATCAGTTTTTTGTAACCGACACGGATGAAGAAGAAGAAGTTAATAGTATTGTGTTTGAGTTTTCAAAAGAAGCCACTATGCTATTCAAACCCAAAACTCCATCTAACTTGATAGATAGAGATCGTTATATTGTTCATGATCGTCTAGTGGTCACTTACTTCTCTGAAAACTTAATTTATGACGATGATACATTCCGTAAGCGGTTCCGAATGAGTCGAACACTATACAAACACGTTGTTCTGGAATTAATTGACAACTCGTTGTACTTTCAACAAGGTTTAATTATACGAGAAAAGTTGGAATTTTTCCAATGATAAAGTGTACCTCGGCAATTTTTCAATTAGCATACAGTACCATTCCTGTTGCTCTAAATATCTGCAAATGGGTGACAAAACTTCCCGTGATAGCCTAGCAAGAATTATGGATTTCACATGCGTTCTTTGGTGTTTCTGGGGCGAAAAGACGTGAATGTTTAACGTCAAACGCCTCTTTTCAACGGTCTCAAAGGCAGGATAACACCATATGTTCCATTTGTGGTATACGACGTGATTTATAGATGGAGATATTATCTTATTTACATGATATATCGAGAATGGAATAGCCTGTTCTTGTTAAGTCCATTTCACCCGAGCTCGACTGATACGAAGCGAATAATCAATAAGAACGCACACGAAGCACCGAGGAAAGATGTGGAACCAACGTTTGGCTTTTGAAGAGAAAATGTGGTATAATAAAAAAAAATCCCGCATGTTCGATGATGATATGCGAATAGGGGATATGATGTACACATGCATCATATTACATAATATGATTATGAAAGACGAAGGGAGAGAAATCTCTCCTGACTTTATCCAGAGAAGCCACATCTTGATGTCGATGTCGTACGAACGGATGAAGACACGTTACAAGTTATTAGACATACAAAACGAAACAGCTTATCTAAACCTTAAAGCCGATTTAGTGAAACATATTTAGCGTTGAAAAAATGAACATTAATTTTTTCGTAATGTTGCTTATTTTTATTTGAATTATTAAAGTAATGTTTTTAACTATTAATGAAATTTTAATTTTATTGTTTAAAAAAAATGAAAAAAACTGGTGATCGCAGTTATCATCACAAATACTTGGTTATGCAAAAAATTTTAAAAAAGAGAAAGCTGAGTTAACGCTAAAATGACAGTGATAAATGCCCGCTATCACCATTCCTACAAGCCTTACTTTTTGAATACGTCACAGAATATTCAATATATATGTTAGAATCAACATATGTTACTTTCATTCATCACCTGTTACTACCAGCCTTACTTTTAGAGTACGTCATAGAATCTTCAATACTATATGTGTAGGAATCATCATATGTTACTTTCATTCCTCACCTAATATCTATTTTTATTTCATGGACTTTTTTTTATATTTTTGTCGTTTTTACATCCCTAATTTCAAAATTAACAAGATTAGTTGTTTAGTTCTAATTCATCTGTCTCACAATAGGTGTTTACATTTTTATCGTGTGATATCCGAAAATAGGTTTCCATTTTATGTTTCAAACAAATAAAAGAGACTTAAGTGGATAAAGATTTTGTTTTATTGTTTGAGAGTGTGGTTAATGCGAGTTTCTTAAAATTTGTGCATTTTAAAAGTGTACACTTAGTATGCGACGGAGGGAATAATATTTTCGTTTATTAAACTAAATTTGAAAGGCCTGCAAATTACAATGATCATATGTGTTAGTATCAAGTTCCAACTGTAAAGAATTTATACATACAAAGTATATATTATTAATAATGGTACTCAATAATGTGGGATACATTTGGTAAATAATGGAACCAACATATTACAATCGGAAACAAAACTCAAATGCCTATTTCTTTTTTTGGGTAAAGGGGAGTAATCCTGTACCCTGATAAATATATTAACCAAAAACGTTTAAGTACAATGGATATGAGTGAAATCCCAAATGCCTATTTCTCGAGCATACTAATTGTGTTCTTCGAAATAGAAGTAAATAAACACGCGAAAACTATCACAGATTACAAAAGGACGCGCGATAGAGTAGAAGTTTTACAATAATGTATTTTCTAGCACGGGGGCATATCGGGAGGTGGTGGTAAAACTCTAGCGTTTTTGTGCTTCCCATTCTTTACTATGAATACCATTCCCATTCCCCAACTCACGTGTCGTTCTAGATGACAATGCATGAACCAAACACCTGAAATCGATATGACATTTTGAACATAATGGATACATGTTATTAACTCGTAATAGCTGTTTAAAATGATGTCAAGTTCTAAATCAAACCTGGATTATCAGCTTTGAATCTAATGGCAGTCCAACCATTTTGAGGAACAGCGATTGTTTGCATCAATGGAGGGTCAACCAAGTTATAATTCGGAACATCTCTACTTCTTTTAAAGTTACCAAATCCCGCTCCAACAACGTAAAAACTATGTCCATGAAGATGCATAGGATGTTCTACTCCTCCCACCAAATTTGTTCCTTGGAATACAAGCTCCACTGTCTCGTTATGTTTCAACTTTAGCACGTCAGTCCTAGTCTCTGAAAACCGCCATGAAGCGTTTAAACCATATTGTTGCGTGTAATTGAACTTCAATGGAGGGTTATCTGGAAAGTCATCTCCGTATACTCCATTGTTTACTCCTCGGTAATAGGCTTGGAGAATTGACGTTGATGGCATATCAAACGTTATGTTGTTGATACTTGCTGCAAGTCTGTTCCCATCTGCAAAATGGCATTAACTGAGTTAGAACTACATTTGAAAATCTTCTATATAAAAGTATCAAATAAAATGTTCAGTTTTTTAACCACTGACCTGGTCTTTCACATGTCTTGTTCACGGCACATGGTAATAGATTGATGGATAAAGTGAATAGGAGTGTCTTTTTGATCGTTAATGGAACATCGATGGGGTGTTCAGCGCTAGCTAGACTACGTAAGCTTGCAGTGAAATTAAATGACGCGTTACTATCATTAAAAGCAGGAAGAACTGGGAAAATTGACGGGGATGTGACAGTGTAGTTTCCAGTGTACTCAACGATTGCAGTGGTAGTTGTGTTGTCGAATGGACTACTACGTTGGTCATTAAATAACTTGGATGCAATGTAGTAGTGGTTTCTAGGTTGGTTTGCTTCGAGAAGAATGTCTAGGGTTTGACCGGGGGATATGGCGATGTAGGTGGATGTGAGTGGTTTGGTGTATGCTCCGTCAGCTCCAACGACGGTGAGTGAGTGGTTGGCAATGCCAAAGAAGGCAACGTTGTTCAAGGCGGCATTGACCATTCGGAGCAAGTATGTTTTTCCTGATTCGACTTGGATCCTAGTAGTTCCTACAAACAAAAATACACAACATATTTGAGAGAACTCGTCCTAGCTACATATAATCATCATACACCTTTTTATCATTTATTAAATAGTAAACTCCAAAATAAATCCCTTGTGATTTGCTCATTTTCACACCATACATCCTTGTAAGAAAAGTTGGGACATATATACATCCCTCCGTCAATAAACGTTAGACAATATACATAACGATGCAAATACTTTTCTGTTACATGCTAACGTGGATCTAACATGAAGGTTATTTTCGTCTTTTTGCTTGTAAGAAGGATGTATTTTGCACTTTAGTTTTATTAAATTTTTCTTATTCTTTGTTTATTGACTTTTTCCAAACACACTCATTTGTTAATCTTCACACTCATCTCCACCCTATTCGCAGAACTTCACAAGCAAGCCCTTTTCAAATCTTCAATTTTTCAATTTACTTTATAATAGTTCGGATCAATTCAAGATTATAAAGTTAGATTACCGGTGGCAAATTGTTTCATGTGCGTAATAGTAGGTGGTGGGGAAATTACCAGTGGCAAATTGATGTTAGATCCACGTTAGAAGATAAGAGGAAAGTGTTTCCATAGTTCGTCCTCAAGGATGTATAATGTGTAACATTTATTAAAGGAGGGATATATATGTCCCAACTTTTTTGACAGGGATGTATGGTGTGAAAACGGGTAAACCACATGTATGTATTTTGAAGTTTACTATTTTTCAAACTTAGAGTTTGTTTTTGTAATATTTGTTTAAAAATAAATAGAAATAAACCTGCAGCTGAGCAATTGTAATGATCGCCAGGTTGGCCATTGATGGTAAGAGCATCAGAGATGGCTGGATCCACTCCGCTACTGATGAACTCTTCAAACACATTTTGTATATCGTCTTTCCACCATTCGCCTGCATTTTTTTATAGAGGAGGTGGGAATTAACTAAGAACGTCTTTTCACGTATATAGATACATAACAAGTTATTTCAAACCATCGTTGTCCGACATATAACATATTTGATCATTTTGATGAATATTTCAAACAACAATAACGTAAAAACTTTGTTCTTTCATGAATAAAAAACACGGATTTTAGTCCTTTTATTTCAAAAAAGTCATCAAAATAGATTTGTTTAAGGAATTCTTAATTGAGTTTTGTGGTTTAGTTTAGGACCTCTTTACACTTCATAAAATAAAAATTGTTGGTATTATTTACTAAAAATGGATCAGAAATGAAAAAAATGGTAAAAACCTATGATCATGGGGACTTCGGCATCAGGTTGACGAAAAGGGTAAGTAGTTCCAAGCCTAGGTAAAATGTAGATTAAGCCATGTACGGTGGCTCGTGACCAGTCACTATGTGCGTGCCACCACAGCGTGCCTTCTTCGTCGGAAAGAAAGACCATTTGGGTGAAACTACCCCCTGGTTTGATCGGGCATTGTGTAACAAACTCAGGTCCATCTGACCAAGGATACCTTGGCTGTTTCACTCCATGCCTATAAATTTAACAAACTTGATATCATTTTATTTTTTCTTAATACCTAGAATAAAATAAAAATGAAAGAAAATCTAATATTTATACCAATGAATTGTGATATTGTAATTGCTCCTATTGATTACGTCAACGATGACTGTGTCTCCTCGACGAGCAGTAATGGTTGGCCCTGGGAATTGCCCATTAACCGTTAATAGTTGCTTGTTCGTGCAAAGCCTTGTGTGGTTCGTTTCTTGAACCTGAAATGATTTGAGTTTATTAGATTAGCTAGAGGCTAGAGCTTCTATTATATATAGCTATATTACAATAAAATTAGCAAGTTTTCAAAACTTAAATTAAAAAGCTTACCACAAACGTATATCGATGCTTAACGGCTTGTGCATGGATGAACGAAAGAATTAAAAGAACCCCTAGAGCTTGGAAGCTCATATTCATTTTTATCAATGGTGTTATCAAAAACCCTAGCTAGACTTTGTATGTGTTTTAATGATGTTTTTTGCATGAATGAGTAGCATGTATATATACTAGGTTTAAGACACAGAAATGCTTCTAACATTGTTGGTTGGTCATTGGATTTCTTACTGTATTCGTTGACCCATGTGTGTCTTTAATTTGCGTCTAGAAATTTATTTATGTATAATATTATGTCACCAAGTCCTAGAATGATTAAGAGAAATTATGCCAATCCTATTACTTGACTCATTTCTCATTCATTAGTTATTGGTCATCTCAACATGCCAATCTTCTTCTTCTTCTTCATGTCGGGCTTAAAAACGGCGAATTTTGTTAACACTTTTGCAAGGAGCTAGCGAAACACTACAAGGATTTAGACTTTTCGCAGCGCCAAAGCTCTAACGACGACATATGTCTTCTATGGCAGACCAAGCCGTGAATCCAAGGTGATTCCTTCATCTCTTCAGGGCGGAAAATTCAACGAGTCAACTAGTAATGGGTCGGGTCAAGACAAGGCAATTAAACACAAGTGCATATATGAATCAGAACATTAAAAATAAGTATGGTTCCTTAAATTCACTTCGCGGTTGGCACTAATTAATAGATAGAGAATCCCTTTTTTTTTTTCCTAACGTGATAATATCAACAACTTGTTCATCGGAAAAGAAACAAGTTCGACACTAGTGGTTATTATAGCGTTAGTTCTATTTATATTTACATGACAATTTTTTTATGTATGACTAAAAATTATGAAAATCAGCTTAGGACATATAAAGGGCTCACTAATCTTTAATGAAGTAAGTGCATATTAATGTACAAAATAAAAGATTGGTAGAATATGTATAACTTTCAAGCACTATATGCCAACTTCATCATCCCATAAACTCAAATGACAGTGTCCGACATTCATTTTCAGCCAGATTTTCTCTGTTTTGTTCTTGTTTATGTGTGTTTAGATCTAAGAACAATTTTTATTAAGCTTCTATATGTTCTTGATCTCCAAGGTGGTTCCTAATTATATTTCAAGGTATGTCCCAATTTATTTCAGCAACATCGCTTCTAAACGATTTCAATCTCTAAGGTGGCTCTCGGAAACCACCTTGATATGTTGTAGGTCCGCCTTTGGAAGCGTTGTTATATAGGTACACTAAATGACGAAAAAGCCCGTTTTGAAACTTTGACTTTGATTAATAATTTTAGCGATGACAATGTGTCTCTAAAAGTTCCCTAAAGGACAAACCTCCTTGACGGAGTTTATGAGACAACACGCATAAAAACGACATGTTGTCGCTATAGGTTATAGCGACAACGTGTTTGACTTATAGCGACGACTTCTGTAGTCGTTACAAGTAGAAATTCTAGTAGCGAGAGAAGAACACTACAACTCTTTCATTTTTTTTAATGCTATATAATTTATAAAAATTATCTAGCAAGAACTGAAGCTAGAAACTTATAGACAATTATAAAGTTTTGCTACAAGCACTCATGGATCCATGATCCAAACAGTCCACAATGGATGAAATCTCCTAATTCTAAGCAAAATCCTAGAATGTGCAAGTGTTTTGAGTTTTTGACTCAACCAAGACGGTATCTATCCTTGGAGGTTGAATAAGCAAATTGACCCTAGATCGCCAAAGAATCCATTGTTGAGTTTATAATACATGACATACAATAAAACATGTAGACATCAAGAGTACACAGCGGAAGACTTAAGATCATAACAAATAAATAATTAACTGAATTAAAAGCGTAACATACCTCTTGCGAATGTCAGATCTCTTGAACAAAACAGAAGAAGTGGTTTAAAGAGTTGTCCCTTACCGTTTTACAACTCAAACCAATTAGGTGTAAGAATAGTGTCTTACTACCACAGTTTTGTACACACGAATTAACCAACGAATCAAGCGATTGCTAGATCTAACACAAGTCATTGTTTTATGAAAAAAAAAACCAAAACACCCATTGGAGGAGGGTTCGGCCGAAAAAGAGCAAGAGAGGAAGAGGGAGAGATCTAGGGTTAATTCAATGCACAAAGTAATGAGAAAACACTAAACCCTAGCCTCTGTATATATAGTGTTTACAAATCTTTGGGAACAAGTTAGGGTTTGGGCTTGGAGAAGCCCCCCTATGGCCGGCCATGTGAAGCCCCCAAAGGGATTCCTATATCTTTTCCGTTTTAAGATTTTACACTACAAGTCCTTCTCTTTACAGTTAACGGTCGTTAGCTATTTTCCGTTAAATACTTAACGATCGTCAGACGGACTTTATGTGCAATAATTAATTGTAAACATTAACATTAATTATTTAAATTTAGTTCTCATTCGCTAATGTGTGCAATCCCATGGTCACGAGTTCGAATCCGGACATTTACGTATTTGTAAATGTATACATTTCCAACAGCTCCCACTTGGATATGTTTACAAAATGTGAAATGACATTGGTTAGCGTCTAGCAACACGCCAATGCCCCCGGTACAACTCGTGTATGGTTTTCTGGAGAAAAACCAAGTTTCGATGATTCATCATTATATTCATCCTTTTGTTTCTAATACCATGTTAATAAGAATATAGATCTCACTCATTTCTTAATTAACTATTATGTTTCTCGCTTTATGTGATTGATCAAGATTACCAATTCTTCTGAACATATTCCAGAAGACCTTGGGCATGGCCATGCAAACATCTTAACAACCCTACGAGGGGCCCAGCAGTATTATACTTCAAAATAAATTTGAATGAAACAAATCCTATTTTGACTACAAGCAGGATTCATAGATTTCGCAACATTTCTGAAAACAACCCTTATAACTACCAGTTACATATAGCGTTAGATTGCTTCACAAAAATGCACTACATCCATGACATATCTCTGGTATCTCAAGTCAGAGGATAAATATCCATGATATACTTAATGGCAAATATCCATAAACTATCATCATGTGAGTGGGATAAGTCCTATACTCAATTCATTGAATATCGTCTGAAATTAGTCATGCTACGCATCAATATACTTTCAAGTATATTCTAAGTAATACTCAGATTTGTCTTAATTCAATATCATTCCCATGTTATTGATTGACAATGGACTATTTAGAATAACTTAAGCTATTCAAGGATTTAAACATGCAAATATATGATAACATCATAATAAATGAATAATAAACATAACAAAATACTTTATTTCATTTCAATAATAATGTTTATAATATCCTTTCATCTAAAATACTTAGTCACAGATGGGCATGAAACTACTAGCTAAACGAAGTCCAAAATTATCAGACAAATGATTAAGTTTTTCACCAGGTAAGACCTTCGTTAAAGGATCTGCTAGGTTATCATCTGTGTGAACTTTGAGCAACTCAATTTCTCCTATCTCGACTTGTTCTCGAACATAGTGATATTGTCTAGGATAGTGTCTGGTGCCCTTCATGACTCCAGGCTCATGGGCAAAAGTTATTGCAGCAGAATTGTCACAATATACTTTAATAGGATTTTCAATCGACGGCATAACACCAAGTCCCGAAACAAACTTCCTTATCCAAACAGCTTCCATGGCAGCCTCAGAAGCCGCTATGTACTCACTTTCTGTAGCAGACATCGCAAGTGTTTTCTGTTTCTTACTCTTCCAATCCACAGCACCTCCATTGATGACAAATATGTAACCCGTCTGAGACTTCGTATCATCTTTGTCACACTTCCAGGATGCATCGCAGTAACCTGTAACAGACAGTTCTGCTTCTGGATTTCCCCCATACACTATGAACATATCTCTTGTAACCCTAAGGTACTTGAGAATATGTTTAACACCAGTCCCCAGTGAATTTCACCCGGATTTTGTTGATACCGACTGGTCAAGTTTTGAGCAGACGCCACATCAGGCCTTGTGCATCGTACCGCATACATGATAGATCCTATAGCCGAAGCATAAGGAACTTTCTTCATACGCGCCACCTCTGCAGGTGTTGAAGCACATCCTTGGCTGCTCAAACCATGATTTACTTGCATTGGCAAGAATCCCTTCTTGGAATTTTGCATATTGAATCTCTTCAATATTTTGTCAATGTAAGCACTTTGGCTTAAACCAATTAGCCGTCTTGATCTATCCCTGTAGATCTTGATTCCGAGTATGTATGCTGCTTCCCCTAAGTCTTTCATCCTAAAACATTTACCAAGATAGGCTTTCACCTCATTCAGACTTGGTATACGATTTCCCATGATTAATATGTCATCGACATACAGAATAAGGAAAGTAACATGAATCCCACTAGCTTTGTGATATACACACGGCTCATCAAGATTCTGAGTAAATCCAAAACTTTTGATTTCTCCATCAAATCTTTTATTCCATTGCCTTGATGCTTGCTTCAGTCCATAAATGGACCTTTTGAGCTTGCATACACGGTTAGGAAATAATGGATTCACAAACCCCTCCGGATGTGCCATATAGATGTCTTCATATAGACGACCATTCAGAAAAGCGGTTTTGACATCCATTTGCCAAATCTCATAGTCATAGTGTGCAACTATAGCTATGAGAATCCTAATAGCTCTTATGTTCGCTACAGGAGAGAATGTCTCCTCGTAGTCAATGCCATAGGTTTGAGTAAAACCTTTAGCCACTAGACGAGCCTTGTAGGTGTGTACATTGTCATCCATGTCAGTTTTCTTTTTGAAGATCCACTTACTTCCAACGACTTTAGCATTGGGAGGAAGGTCAACTTCAATCCAGACATCATTATCTTTCATGGATTGCATTTTCTTATTCATAGCAATTTGCCATTTATCCTTTTCAGGATGAGCCATGGCAGCCTTATAGTTGGCAGGTTCATTAAGATCCCCAACCATATTTTCCTCCGCCTCTACGTTAAGGCATAGACGGTCAGGTGCACGTATAGTCCTTTCAGACCTACGAATGGGAACAACTTCAGGAGGAACGCCTAAGCTTTCAGGCTCTTTTTGAAGTTGGCTAGTATTTTCAGAAGGTGTTGTATCCTCATGATCATATTCCAGATCATATACTCTCCCACTGAGTTCTTGAGATATGAGATTCCTTTCAAGAAAATCTCGATACCTAGCCACTATGACTTTGTTCTCAGCTGGGTAGTAAAAGTAGTAACCCATAGTTTTCTTAGGGTATCCTACAAAGATACACTTAACAGATCTGGGTTGAAGCTTATCTGGTGAGTCACGTTTAACAAACGCCTCACATCCCCAGACCTTTAAGTAAGAAAAGTTGGGAGCTTTTCCTGTCCATATTTCATATGGAGTTTTAACAACCTTCTTCGTTGGAACCATATTCAAAATGCGAATAGCAGTTTCAAGGGCATAATCCCAAAAAGTAAAAGGAAGAGTCGTAAGTTCAAACATTGATCGTACCATGTCAAGTAAGGTACGATTTCTCCTTTTAGATACACCATTTTGTTGTGGGGTATAAGGAGATGTGAGTTGCTGGATAATTCCACACTCAGCTAAGTAATCTTTGAACTCTTGACTTATATACTCACCACCTCTATCGGATCGAAGAGCTTTAATCTTCTTTCCAAGTTGTAATTCTACTTCACTTTTGAAAACCTTAAATGTTTCAAAAACTTCATGTTTATGTTTAAGTAAATAAACATAACCATAACGACTGAAATCATCCGTAAAGGTTAAGAAGTAGGTAGCACCACGTTTTGAAACATGTCTAAGTGGACCACACACATCAGTGTGTATCAATCCAAGTAGATCAGAAGCCCTTTCCACTTGTGGTGAAAAAGGTTTCCTTGTCATCTTCACAGCTATGCAAGACTCGCATTTGTCAAATGATTCATCATTGACCGTTTGTAAAAGCCCATCGTGTTGCAGCTTTTTCATGCGTTTCTTGCCTATATGGGCAAGGAGACAATGCCAAAGATAAGAAGAGTCACAGTTCAACTTGCTCTTCTTATTGCTAATGCTATACAACGAATTATTTTCATTGGATATACAACCATCCATATTAATTTCAAACACACCAAGCATAGGAATTGCATTAACATAAAAAACATTGTTTAAAGAAACTGGAATTCCATAATTGGTAAAAGCGTGCACAAAACCAATATCTTTTAACAAAGAAACTGAAATAACACCCCTAACAATGGAGGGTGCATAATGACAATTATTTAGTTCTAAAATTAAGCCCGAAGGCAACACTAAATCAAAAGTCCCTATGGCTTCAACAACTGCACGCTTTCCATTGCCAACGTACAAGTATCTTTCTCCACATGTCACCTTCCTTGCTCCTCTAAGTCCCTGCGATGTATTACAGATGTGAGTACCACATCCTGTATCATATATCTAGGAATTTTGCTTATGAGGAAAAGAAAATAATTCAAACATAAAAATACTTGATGAGCTAGGCACCATCTTATTTTTATTCTGAAGGCACTTATTCAGATAAACTGGACAGTTCCGCTTCCAGTGGCCTGGTGAGTTGCAGTGGTGGCAAGTTAAATCCTTCTTAGGATTCTCCTTTTTCTTTGCAGGGTTCTTCTTAGCAGCTGGTGGGATGACAACTTATTTCCCCTTTCCTTTTCCTTTCCCTTTCTTATCTGCTTGCGGCTTTGGCTTATTCACCCTACCACCTTGTATTGCTAGTACAGCAGGTGTAGGAGCCTTCTTTGGCAATCTCTTCTCGAAGTCTACAAGCATTGCATGTAACTCATTCACTGTCTTCCCCGTGCAATGCATGCTAAAATTTCGGACAAAATCACCAAATCGTTCCTGATTAAGGGAGTGATTGATGAGGCCGACACATACATCATTCGAGTAACCACAGCCGAGCTTCTCCAATTGGTCCAAGTGATGTTTCATCTCAAGGACGTGGTCGGAGACAGATTTGCCAACCTCATGCTTGCAGCTATGAACCTTTTCAATCAATTCATACAGTTCAGCTGCAGGTGGCTTCTCAAACATACGTTTGAGTTCATCTAGCATGCTCATAGGCGGATAGTGCTCAAATTGTTTTTGCAGTTGAGCAGACATCCCCGAAAGCATTAGACACGCCACATCATTGTGCTTCTTATATTCAACACGATATGCCTCTTGTTCAAGAGCAGTTGTCGTGTCGAGAGGAGCATCAGGCAGAGGTGTAGTCAAAATATCAAGTCTTTTGGCAACACGAAGGATGATCCTAAGTGCACGATGCCAATCATTGAAATTAGGGCCAGTCAGCTTGTCTCTTCCAATCATATCTTTGAAAGCAGAACTCATTAAGCTCATAGTGTTTTCAGGTTGATGAGCCATCTACAGAAAAAGTTCAAAAAACCATAATTAGTATTTTGATAATTTTCCTTTTCAATAAACAATTAAATACCCAAGGTTCATATTCATATAACTAATTAATTATTATTGAAAACTAGGATCCAAATTGTCATAATCTCATCACGTCAATTGATCTGCTAGTAATGAACCTTATACAAAATGGTAGAGCTTTTGCTCAATTGCCAATTTCAATTGCAATTCCTAGATTTATGGGATTTACATATAGCCAATTTCAATCGCCATGTAAACATGTTTTATCCCATTTTATACCTTGAGTTTCCAGTTCTCATCGCCTAACTCAATTAAGTTGTCCAACTTAAGAAACTGCAAAATCGTCCATGCCCGTTCTCACGACACGTGGACATTTTACCCTTCGATTACGATCTAAGTCACGTTCTCACACAAATAAAAGGTAATCTTAGGTGTTTCCGTTTCGCTGGATGGCATATAACTCAAATTAAAGGGTAATAATTTTGATGTCAAATCAAATATGTACAAAGATGTCATGCATTCATCTTCGTAGCATAGTTTTTATTAAAACATTTATATGGTTGTTTTAATGATTTAAGCTTTTCATCATCAAACTTTAATCGAGGTAATGGATAACCAATTAAGGAATCACCTTAATTACCACTATATCCTACTATTGCATGAGTCATAAGACCCAAGTTATTCGGATAATTACCACAAAAGTGGCGCGTAGAAATTAAAGTAATTCACCCTTAAGATTTTATGCACATATATAGGAATACTTGGTAGCTCCATTAAGACGCACAAACGAGCGGAGAATTAGGTCAGCGCGAAGCATATTACATACCCTCATCTTTAAGGTCACAATTTAATGCGTACCAACCTTATACCCATCACATAGTTTGTCATTAATGGGTGAGCCGTTCTAACTATTTTGTGCAAAAAATCAATCAATTAAACGATTACGATTACTATACTTAAAAATACATGTTTCACCATTGTTTAGGTCAGTTTATTTTTCTTGTAAAAATACCCTTGTTACACATAACAAACTAGCAAGTATTTAAAAAATAAACAAATAAACGATGAATGCATAACAAATAATAAGTCATGCATATCAAATAGCCACATGCAAACCTTTTTGATAAATCTTATTAAAAATCAATTCTAGATCTGTCAATATGTATATATTTAATTAAGACTTTCACCCGTTTTCATCTATGTACAAGGTGAGCCACATGCATCGATTCATCGATTGCGTAAGTCAAAATTAAACATATACCACATAGCACATAATTGATTAATTAATAATTATTGAGGTCTTCCCCAATTTTAGATCTATCATAATATTTAGTGTATATCACTTAACCAAGTAAAACATACAATAAAAACAATCCATGATAAAACATGCAGATAATTATCATGGATATAAATCACACTTAACAATTAATGCAATTACACAGAGTTACGCAATACACATAAAATTGCATGCAACCTAGGGTTTCTAATCCAATTAAAACTTAAGTTTACAAAACCCTAATTAGGGCACCATAAAAAACGCCCCCCCCCCTAAAAATTAGGGTTTAGGTTTTGCAAACCCTAGATCTACGCATACAAATAATAACACAATCATGTTAATTTTATTTATGTGTTTCAGTAATTAATTACTTGTTATACAAGGCTCGTGATGCCACTGTTGAGTTTATAATACATGGCATACAATAAAACATGTAGACATCAAGAGTACACAGCGGAAGACTTAAGATCATAACAAATAAATAATTAACTGAATTAAAAGCGTAACATACCTCTTGCGAATGTCAGATCTCTTGAACAAAACAAAAGAAGTGGTTTAAAGAGTTGTCCCTTACCGTTTTACAACTCAAACCAATTAGATGTAAGAATAGTGTCTTACTACCACAGTTTTGTACACACGAATTAACCAACGAATCAAGCGATTGCTAGATCTAACACAAGTCCTTGTTTTATGAAAAAACAAAACCAAAACACCCCTTGGAGGAGGGTTCGGCCGAAAGAGCAAGAGAGGAAGAGGAAGAGATCTAGGGTTAATTCAATGCACAAAGTAATGAGAAAACCCTAAACCCTAGCCTCTGTATATATAGTGTTTACAAATCTTTGGGAACAAGTTAGGGTTTGGGCTTGGAGAAGCCCTCTATCGCCGGCCATGTGAAGCCCCCAAAGGGATTCCTATATCTTTTCCATTTTAAGATTTTACACTACAAGTCATTCTCTTTACAGTTAACGGTCGTTAGCTATTTTCCGTTAAATACTTAACGATCGTTAGACGAACTTTATGTGCAATAATTAATCGTAAACATTAACATTAATTATTTAACTTTAATTCTCATTCGCTAATGTGTGCAATCCCATGGTCACGAGTTCGAATCCGGACATTAACGTATTTGTAAATGTATACATTTCCAACATCTATAACATTGTTTGGACTACCGCATCAAAACATAGCCTCGACGCTTTTGAAAAATAGGTTAGAATTATTATTCATGCACATTATATAGAGATTACATGAATAAACCCTAACACGGACCTTAACCCCACAGATCGGGCTTGGGGCAACTAACCTATCACCTAACATAATCTACCCATGATGCCACGCCATTGATGTTTGTTGGATAATCAATAAGATCCAATAATTTTACCGTTAACCATAGACTGTGGGCAATATCACATTCAATTGAAATTTGTTGTAATGATCCAACCGCGTCGTCACTTCTTCATGTTGTTAACTAGCGATCGTGCAAAAAATGAGATAAAAACATCACAAACAATGATGTTTTAATCGGCAGTCGTCGAGAATATTTGTTATTCTTGTCATTTAAGATGCAATCACATTTCAAAAGTAGTTAAAATTGTTTTACAATATGGACCGCAAATATCCTAATTTAACAGTTATCATGACACTACTAAATCATTCATACATGACAGTTATATTTCACAATCATTTTATATCGTAAAGAGGCCGTGGATCATGTGCGATAATCACAAAGTAGACGGTAGACCTAGGTCTTTTGATCGCCTTGTTTCATGTTTACAATTTTAGTGCCCCCAAGATATGGAGAGCCTATGATGTTGAGCACTCTCACATATACTCGTATTCGACCAAGTGTGTATGTATGTTTGTGGTTAAGGGCTTATACACAGAGTTACATAGTAACAAATATTTTCATGATTTCTTAGACATTAAATTAGTTACGTACTATTTCGTTTTGTAATAATTGTCTCCTAACAAAAGATGCAAAGTAAAAAAAAAATTACCATTTTTACTTTCTTACTTTTTTTTAGATGACAATCTTACCGTAATTTAATCAATAAATGCTTGGTTTGGCATCGTTACAGCAATTGTAGTACGTCGGGTACAAAAAAGTTGACGTTCGAAGGGATTAGAGATATGATTCTCGGTGAAGAAATTCTTAGGAGAAATTCCGGGAAATATCTGAATTCTTTGTTAAGCATGACGGGTCATGGGAGGAAGAGTAACCGGAGATGATAGGGATCTAGGAAAAAGTCGCCATCGGAGAAGAATGGAAACATCACATGTTGGAACTATTGGCAAAAGGTGCATATTAGAAGGAAGTGTGAGGCATCAAAGGCTGCATGTGGTGTGGGAAACGGTGTACACTTTATTTATGAAAAACAGATTATCAAATAATAAATAAATTAACAGAAAAGGTAAAACAGCAGACAGAATGGGGTAGAAGCAGAAGACAGACTCTATAACGATATATATAAACGAAAGCAGTAAAAGGTCGTGAACGAGGCTCGTGTTTAACACGATTCCTTTAAAACAGATTCGCCGTCTGTTTCCCAAGGTACAACGTTCTAACTGTTGCAGAGTCGGACCTGACTCACTTGCCTGAAAATTCACCGAAGTTCTGTGTATCTCTGATCGAAGGAACTGCTGGAATGTAATGAAGCTGCGTTTTTTCTGTGTATCCAAACTGAATGAGAGACGTTTATTATATAGGCTAAACCTATCTTGTTCACCAAGACAAGATAACAGCCAATATTAAACAGATATGCAAAATCTGTTAACTAATAAACACGATTTGCATATATCTTAATTACATACTAATATTCTGTAAACTTTGTTAACAAGTTTCAAATCTATTCCTTAAATAGATTTACAGAAAATTCTGTAAAAAGAAAACCCGGATCTGCAGCAAAAAGATACGCACGTATGCGAGGCTTCGGAGCTGCATTCGTGTCCGCAGGTCGCGCGGGCTCGCATGAGTTCAGAAGCTTCGAACCCATTTTGGCCCGGAAATCCCATTTTCTGCACCCCCCCTGCGCGCGCGCACGTAGGAGTGGGAGCATAACCAACCTAAAGGAATTTGATAGACAATACTATGAATTCCTTATAAACAAGCATTCACTTCTTGTTTTGGGCGATGTGGGATACATCCTCTTTTCCAATTTTGTATGTTTCAAGTGCCTCACTTAGAGACACGATATCTCATTCATTTCAACTCCATTTTGGACATACTTTAGCTCGTTGCGAAGCTCTCGTCGAGGAGAACGCAAAGCTACCAAGAAATATACATATATATAACATATACATATATTAAATAGTGTCCAAAATTTGCAAAAACTCATTTTGCAAAACTCATTTTCCAACAATCCCCCACATGAATGGAAATCGATCAAAAATACACGAAAGTTTCGGTGAAATTTCTGCGGTTAAGTCTTGCATAGGATAGGTAGGTGTAACCCTTTGAACCTTCCCTTGTGAGATGCACTTAGTCTCCTAGATCTGAGTAGACGCGATGTCCTTGAACTCATTATCCATTTACGTAGACGACATTACACTTCACACGAGACTCTCCCTGACATTGTCAAGTCCTCATAGTCGTATTCGTTATGGTCATGAATACTAGCCTGGTTCTGAAAGAGCTCTTAGGAATTGCGCCCCCACATTTCCCTTCGAAGCGACCCCACTTCTCTCTCACATAGGTGATTTCATCTTGAATCATTAAAAACATATGTTTTATGATTTCATCTTGAATCATTATGCTTTATGATTTCATCCTGAATCATTAAAGCCATATGTTTAACCTTTCAACAAGTCACATTTGTTAAAGGAATGGACTAGGAAAGTTACAATATTTAGTAACTCCCCCACATTGACGTGACTTCCCCCACATTTCTATGATTAGGTTGTCCTATTGAACCCAGATCTTGGGATCTCCAGTCAACTGGGTTAGGGTTTCCTTCATAGAAACTCATTCCTTCAAGGGCTTTAGTCCCATTCCTCTAGACGACTTACTTACTAACTCTCTGCTTAAGCCTTTCGTAAGCGGATCCGCGATGTTATCCTTTGACTTCACATAGTCAATTGAGATAACGCCTGTTGAGAGTAGTTGTCGTATCGAATTATGTCGACGACGGATATGTCTGTACTTTCCATTATACATTATGCTATGAGCTCTGCCAATTGCCGATTGACTATCACAATGTATACTAATGGCCGTTACCGGTTTAGGCCACCTTGGTATGTCCTTTACGAATTGACGTAGCCATTCCGCCTCTTGTCCGCATTTATCTAACGCGATAAATTCTGATTCCATCGTGGACTTAGCTATAACAGTTTGCTTGGAAGACTTCCAAGATATAGCCGCCCCTCCTAGTGTAAACACATATCCACTAGTCGATCTAGAATCCTTTATGTCAGATATCCAATTTGCATCACTGTATCCTTCGATAACAACTGGATATCGATCATAATGCAGTCCATAATCGCGACTGTATCTCAAATAGTGAAGTACCCTAGTCATAGCTGCCCAATGTGCATAGCTTGGGTTACTAGTATACCTACTTAGCTTGCTAACAGCATATGCTAAGTCAGGTCGGGTACCTGTCATTAAGTACATTAACATGCCAATAATTCTTGAATACTCTAATTGGGCAACACCTAAGCCTCTATTTTTAGATAGATGCTTACTGGTGTCAATTGGAGTTCTAGCTAGGCCGGAATCCCCCGCATTATGAGTATTAAGAATTTTGTCCACATAATGTGCTTGACTTAACACAAGTCCATTCGGAGTTCGTATGATCTTTATTCCAAGGATCACATCAGCCAAACCCATATCCTTCATGTCAAACTTTGATTTCAACATGTTTTTAGTAGATTTGATCATCTTGTCGTTACTGCCAACAATAAGCATATCATCAACATATAAACACAAGATTACATATCCACTATTTGTGTCTTTGACATAAACACATTTGTCGCATTCATTAATTTTGAATCCACTCTCTAGCATGGTGTGGTCAAATTTTTTGATGCCATTGTTTGGGAGCTTGCTTTAAGCCATATAATGACTTAACAAGCCTACAAACTTTGTTCTCTTGTTCAGGAGCCATGAAACCCTCAAGTTGATTCATGTAGATTTCTTCTTCTAAATCTCCGTTTAGAAATGCCGTTTTCACATCCATTTGGTGAACTTCCAAATTTCTTAAAGCGGCAATAGCAAGTATCATCCTAATCGAGGTTATTCGCGTAACAGGCGAATATGTATCAAAGTAATCAAGACCTTCTCGTTGTCTAAATCCTTTGATTACTAATCTTGCTTTATACTTGTCAATTGTGCCATCGGCTTTCATCTTCTTCTTGAAGATCCATTTATAGCCTAGTGGTTTACAACCAGGAGGTAAATCCACGAGCTCCCAAGTATGGTTTTGTAAAATAGAATCTATTTCACTTTTAATGGCTTCTTTCCATTGAGGCCCTTCTGAGGAAGTAACCGCTTCTTGGTATGAAGTAGGTTCGTTTTCAACCATAAAAGAAACAAAATCGGGTCCAAACAATTTCTCGGTTCTTGTCCTTTTGCTTCTTCTAGGTTCAACCTCTTCTTCCTCAGTTTGATCTTGTTTCTCATCTTGGAGATCATTATCATCTCGTTGTCTCTTATCTTGGACAACTTCGTCATCTATTCTAGATGAACTTCCAGTTTCCTTCGTTAAACAAGGAAATATAGTTTCAAAGAATGAAGCATTCCTTGATTCCATTAATGTACCCTTTTGTATATCCGGATTTTTCGAATCATGTACAATGAAACGATAAGCACTGTTATTCT
Source organism: Chrysanthemum seticuspe (assembly GCA_019973895.1). Classification (NCBI taxonomy): domain Eukaryota; kingdom Viridiplantae; phylum Streptophyta; class Magnoliopsida; order Asterales; family Asteraceae; genus Chrysanthemum; species Chrysanthemum seticuspe. The sequence continues at coordinate 6,451,293 of BPTQ01000004.1, read as the reverse complement.
TAGCATATCCGATGAATATACAATCCACATATTTAGGTCCAATCTTTTGGGCCTTGGGAGTCGGTATAGCTACCTTTGCTAGACACCCCCACACTCGTAAGTACTGATATGATGGTTTTCTTCCCATCCATAATTCATAAGGGGTCTATTCTTTTTCCTTACGAGGTATCTTATTTAAAAGATAAGTAGCCGTTAGAATGGCTTCCCCCCACATGTCCTGGCTTAGACCAGAACTTATCAACATGGCATTAACCATTTCTTTCAAGGTACGGTTCTTCCTTTCGGCAATACCGTTCTGCTGAGGTGAATAGGGAGCAGTGAACTCGTGTCTAATTCCATGTTTTGCACATAGTTCAGCAAATGGAGACACATATTCACCTCCTCTATCTCACTTCGTACCACCTTGATTTTCTTACTAAGTTGATTCTCAACTTCGTTTTTGTATAGAACAAACTTGTCTATAGCTTCATCTTTACTTTTCAGTAAGTAAACATAGCAATACTTTGTACAATCATCAATAAACGTGATAAAGTACTTATTGCCACCTTTTGTGGGTAGTGATTTCAAATCACATATGTCAGTGTGTATCATATCAAGTGGTTCGGTTTTTCGTTCAACCGATTTAAAAGATGCTCTTGTAAGTTTAGCTTCAACACAAGTTTCACATTTATATTTTGAGTCAATAGGGAAATTAGGTATGCAATTAAATTTTATCAAACGACGCATAGAATTAAAATTTACATGTCCAAGACGGCCATGCCACATATTAGAAGACTCAATCAAGTAAACAGAAGAATTCATCTTATTGATATCTTTCTTAACAACCATTACATTGAGTTTAAACATACCATTCAGGGTATATCCCCTACCAACATACACTTGATTCTTAGAAAGAACAAATTTATCTGACTCAAAAACAAGACGAAAACCAAACTTGTTCAACAGCCAACCAGACACAAGATTCTTGCGAATCTCTAGAACATACAAGACATTAGTCAACTTGAGCTCTTTCTCGGATGTCATCTTCAAGATTACATCTCCTTCGCCCTTGATCTCAGCAGTTGCAGAGTTGCCCATGTACAGCTTCTCTCCACTATCAACCGCTCTGAAAGAGTGAAACATACTCTTATCAGCACACACATGACGGGTAGCCCCAGTATCCACCCACCATTCCCTGTTGTTGGAACCTATCAGGCGTATACGTGTTTTTCTGAGCCAGCTTGTTGTCCTGTTCAATACGAAGACGAACAACCAAGTCTTCAACACTCATCTCCTTTCGCTTATGCTTCAGGTAGTTCTTGAATTCTACCCAGCTTGGAGGTAACTTTTCAATAATAGCAGCAACTTGAAAAGTTTCACTCAAAGTCATTCCCTCAGCATGAATGTCGTGTAGCAAAACCTGCAGATCTTGAACCTGACTCATCACATTCTTTGAATCATCCATCTTGTAATCCTAGCTACCACGAACTTCTTTGTACCATCATCCTCAGTTTTGTACTTGCGTTCCAATGACTCCCATAATTCTTTGGCAGTCTTGGTCTTGCAGTACACGTTGTACAAAGAATCAACCAAACCATTCAGAACATAGTTGTGACACAAAAAGTCTGAATGTTTCCATGCTTCCAAGGCTTGAACAGCCTGTTGATTAGAGGATTGACCTTCTGCAGGAGGTTCCACGTTAGGTGGGTTTTCTTTTAAAAACCGCGTAAGGTTCAAAGTAGTCAGATAGAAAAACATCTTCTGTTGCCACCTCTTGAAATTCTGCCCATTGAATTTCTCTGGTTTCTCAGCATGATTAGCAACCGTGTTGGTAACTGGCGCACCAGTTACGTTCACAAGAGTAGTCACAGGAGGGGTATTGGTGTTTGTCATCCTGAAAGTTCAAACACAAACAGTCAAACAAGCTGTTGAAAATTGGTATCTACTTGTACCAGATCTGATTCAACAATTATTTAGAAACTCAATCTTGGTTTCGTTATAAACTGATAAGATAACTGCTTAAAAAAATGTTATAGATCTGAACGCCAAATCTGTATGTATAAAACGGTTCCAAAGAAACTGATTTCCAAAGAAACTCAACAAGGTTTCGACAGAAAACAGTTTATAAAATCATGTTAATTATTAATCCGATTTTATAACAAAGTGTTCTAAATTTGGTCAAACCGAATCTGTTTTAAGACTGTGGGAAACGGTGTACACTTTATTTATGAAAAACAGATTATCAAATAATAAATAAATTAACAGAAAAGATAAAACAACAGACAGAATGGGGTAGAAGCAGAAGACAGACTCTATAACGATATATATAAACGAAAGCAGTAAAAGGTCGTGAACGAGGCTCGTGTTTAACACGATTCCCTTAAAACAGATTCGCCGTCTGTTTCCCAGGGTATAACGTTCTAACTATTGCACAGTCGGACCTGACTCACTTGCCTGAAAATTCACCGAAGTTCTGTGTATCTCTGATCGAAGGAACTGCTAGAATGTAATGAAGCTGCGTTTTTTCTGTGTATCAAAACTGAATGAGAGACGTTTATTATATAGGCTAAACCTATCTTGTTTACCAAGACAAGATAACAGCCAATATTAAACAGATATGCAAAATCTGTTAACTAATAAACACGATTTGCATATATCTTAATTACATACTAATATTCTGTAAACTTTGTTAACAAGTTTCAAAGATACGCACGTATGCGAGGCTTCGGAGCTGCATTCCTGTCCGCAGGTAGCGCGGGCTCACATGAATTCAGAAGCTTCGAACCCATTTTGGCCCGGAAATCCCATTTTCTGCACCCCCTGCGCGCGCGTAGGAGTGGGAGCATAACCAACCTAAAGGAATTTGATAGACAATACTATGAATTCCTTATAAACAAGCATTCACTTCTTGTTTTGGGCGATGTGGGATACATCATCTTTTCCAATTTTGTATGTTTCAAGTGCCTCATTTAGAGACACGATATCTCATTCATTTCAACTCCATTTTGGACATACTTTAGCTCGTTGCGAAGCTCTCGTCGAGGAGAACGCAAAGCTACCAAGAAATATACATATATATAACATATACATATATTAAATAGTGTCCAAAATTTGCAAAAACTCATTTTGCAAAACTCATTTTCCAACATGTGGTACGTATATGTCTCTGTGGATGATTTTGATGATGCCCTGTTATGCGGCGTAGAGGAATATTTAGAATCCATGGGTATGATAAATAACTTCAAGTTACTTCTTGGGAAGGTTCATTTGGCAGATACGAAGGTTCTTGATGTTGCGGGTATTGGAGACGTGCATGTTCCTTAAGACTACCTTTGATACCGTGTGGATCTTGAAGAATTGGAGGTACATTCCAAGCCTCAAGAGGAAGTTAATCTCTGTAGGGATGTTGGATATAACGAATGATATATAGGCTTCGATGATCAGATGTGGAAGGTAACGAATGGTAGTCGAGTAATCGTTCGTGAGTGTAAGCGGGGGACCTCGTATATGGTTGATATTCCTCCGATAACGTAATGGTAGGGCGAGATCCGATTGTTTTTTTAGTTTTTGAGCTTATTAATGTAATAATGTTTATACGCTTAAGACTGCAAACAATTTAATAAAACTTTTTAATTACTTTCTAAAAGCGTGGAGAAAGAAATGCGAAAAAATAACATGTTTTTGTGGTGTTTGTTTGACATACTACTTTTGGCTATTGTGATTATTGCTACAAAAATACATTGTTTTTGGCAGCAAATACAAAATATGTAGGCCTACCTTACCAAGTACATAATCATCTGAAAACAAGAATTTTTCATGTATTAGACATCATATTTCCTGCAAACACATTTTTATTGTTTTTGTTTTGTAATATGGTTTGAATTTTCGGCCGACATATTCATAGGGTTTAAACACACCGTCGTAGACCCAAGCACAGTATTTTTTAAGATAATGAAATTGCAACTATCAGATAATCAAAATACCATTGACCTGCAAATATTTTGACTGTTAATTTAAGAATATGACATTCAAATGAAAGGTAAATTTGCACATTATTCAGTTGGTATGAAAGAACTATCATTTAATTATTTTGAATATGTGAAGCCATCGACGGTGGATCGATAATGTGAACTGATAATGACATGATCCAATCAAACGGTTTTTGAACGAGTTACAAGGATATAAATCAACACGGTAAGTTTCCTCTCCAACCTAATAATTTTATTTTATAAACCCTACGTATGTTTTGCGATTTAAACAATTCCCAATTGCAGTAATCAACAAAATTAGTTGCTAGCTTTTCATTTAAAATTTAATTTAGGATCCAATGTAGGGTACTTCGCACTTGTATCAACTTGCAACTAAAACCATGAAATATGTAAAACCGAAACTATTGTGAAGTTTTCGTTAGTTATTAATAATAATATGCTTGTACACGAAGTTTACTAAACGTGTTTCGCAATTTACATACATATTAATAAATTAGCCGAATACCCCCACGCAATGTGGCAGTAACTAAGAAGTGAAGAAAATGATAGTTGGTGATGATAGATGATAATCGTGATGACGCGTATGTAGTTGCTTGTGATAGCGATAGCGAGAAAGCAAAAAAACAAAAACTTACTATTCATTGAGAATTTTCTATTAATGTAAATTGATGTTGTTTCCTTAGATTCACCATCTCGAGCCAACATCTTTTTTAGCACACCAAATAAACAAATTTTGCATCACCATCATCAAATATGAATCTCTCACGTTGACAGTGATCATTTTCCATATAAAAAAAATATCTAAATGACAATTTAATATGAATAAGAATGGTTGTAACCGAAAGTTAATAATCATTATAGGTATTTATTTGCATACTGATAGTTTTTGGTTACAAAAGTAATTTTTTATTTATATAATAATATTAATCAATTTTGAATTTGCTTCGATTAATAAAAAATCGTTATTTTTTTTGTTTTTTTGTAAAGGGTTTCGGTAGAAATTATTACGCCAAAATATGTTTGTATATGTATGTGCATCATAAAAATATACAGTACTACTTAAAAGGACAAGCTTAGTTGGCCAATTATTTTTTTTTCAAACGTAAACTCAATGTGACAAAACTTGTGCTATGTTATGTTTCTGTGTGTTCTTGAATATTAAGATGGAATTGTGATTTTTTTACGTAGTTTACTGATAAGTGGTTTAAAAAGAAGTATCAGCGGATTGTGCAAGCTGGTGGAACTATGATTATTGTTGAAATTTGAGACTCGAAAGCGTAGGCAAGGTATTCTCTTTAGAAAGAAAAATCACACACTTATACTATCTGATAATACTTCATAAATGTGCTAACTAAGACTTGTAACCACAACCTTTTGGTTAGAGGTTCACTCACATACAGCTAGGTCGAAAGCAAGTATTGTCTTACAAGCATGCCGGCAGGGGCGGATCTTGCTTGAAGAAAGAGTATGCTCGTGCATAACCTGTGTAAAACTTTGTTAGTGTAAAAAATTTAATTTTTCAAAAGTAACAACAATTTACACTATACATTTATAAGTGTACACCCTAAAAAATGCAGGAAAAACATGAGTGCGCACCTTACAAGAAAAAACAAAAGAAAGAAAAGAGAGAGACAGAAGAATAAACGTTGTTGGTAATGTTCATCGGCATGCTTGAAGAAGAAGGAGGAAGAGGGGGCAATCGGCGTTTAAGTGCAGGTCAAATGGTAAAAATTATTATTTTTTCAGCGGCGCTATGGTTTTTAAAACCGGCCCGGTGTTGAACCGGGAACTGGTTGGCCGGCCGGTTTTAGCAGCAGTTAAACCACTAAACAATGAACCGGCCGGTTTGTAAAACCCCGAAAAGCCGTGTTAATCAGAACAGATCAAGCGAAATAATGTCAAACCAGTTTAAATGCTTAAAAGAAGTATGAAAAGGCCCATTAAAAATGTTAGCCAGTCTTCATTTGATTATGAGTATGAATGGGGGTTTCATATTAACATACTAACAAAAACATAATAGAATGTATGTTTTTACAAAATTTAACTTTTGTACTAAAATATAGGTTATCCTGTTTTGTATCCGGTCCGACTGTTTGAACCAGTATAGCAGCCGGTTCAGTTTTCAAATTTTAATTCTCGTTGAGTTTTTTTGTATTTAGGTTCCACTACCGTATAGAATTAGGTATTTCATTTACGATATTAAGATGTGAAACTGCGAGTGTAATATTTTTTAGTATCTAACCACTTAGCCTTATTTTAGTTTTCATAATTGTTGATAAATGTTAGTGTATGAGCTGTCATATTGATTAAAAGTTAAAAATTTAACGTCATAAGTTTCTACATGCTATTGTTTTGATCTTATACGATTAACATCAAAACCAAACCAATTTGAGCGAAAATTATACACGAGTTCGACTTCTCAATTCGATACCGAATAACCCAAACTTGACATATTTAAATCCGCTTTTATAACTAGCTAAGATACACAAAACATAACAATCGCGTCAAACCCGTATCTAAAAGATTCCAACCCAAAAAATGCAACCTCACGACCGAATCTTTGAATAGGGTCTATTAAGAATTGTACGTGCATACCCTCCTCAGGATTCCTAAATCCGACACTTCATGCCGGAGTTGGGTTTTGCGCTCCATGTGTTCGAAGGCTGCATGTTATTATCTCTGCATGGCTTTTGTTTCTCCATGAAAAACCTTTGCTTCTTTGGAAAGGATTAAGTGATATGATCGAACACATGCAAATAATTGCATATGCGATAATAAGAATAATTAATATGTCAAAAAGACTTTCTAATTATGATATGAATTATTTTATGAACATAGCCGCCTGCTTGTTGTACTTTTAAAATACAGTTTGTGTAGGTATGGAATTTTGCTTGGAAGAAAATCTTGGTTGGCAACCATATACTTGTCGGTGGCTATCTCTCTTTATTATGGTGGGAATATAAAATTAGCTTTAAATGTTTAGTAGCAGGTTCAAATTATAGGAAATTGCATATATATATCACTCCAAAAGTTAATAATTAAATATATTTTCGACTAAAATTCAAATTTATATTTATATATTCTTTCAAAACCTTAAAATTGTCAAATATATTCAAATGATTATTTTACGTATACCTAATATAAAAAAAGTCTGATAATTATAATTTATTTATAAGGGTTTTTCTAACTTGTGCCCTTAGAGCACAAGTTAAGCACAACAAAAGTATACAAAAAGTACACATGGACTCACATAAAAGTACATTTTTCTGTACTTTTATGTGAATCTCTGTGTATTTTTTTGTGAACCCTGTATACTTGCGGTGTGCTTAACTTGTGCCCCTAGGGCACAAGTTAGAAAAACCCTATTTATTAAATAACGATTTTACCCTCTATTCTTATCATAAAAATCTGATCAGTTACTAATATCATATATACACACTACTAGAAAAAGTGCCAATAGCAACGAAAATTTTGCAACGAGCAATAAGTCGTTGCCAAATTCACACATTAGCAACGAATATAGCAACAAAATTCAGCAAAATGAAATTTTCGGTTAGCAACGATCATTAGTTGCTAAATTCGTTGCTATATTCTCAAAATTTGATGGGAACATTCCCCCTCTTATTTAGCAACGACATTCCCTAAAATTTTCGTTGCAAAAAAATTAGCAACGAAGTTTTAATTTTTGTCAAACAAACCATCAACTGTTAGCAACGAAATTGCAAATATAGCAACGAATCATTGTTACAAAAATTATTGGCAAAAAAATTGAACATTTTTCTTGCTAAATCTATGAAAAAGTGAAGGAAAATTCCATTTTTTTTAATAAACAAGTTAACTAATCTTATGGTAAACTATTTTCTAACTACTACATTTATGAAGAAGTATAGGAAAAATAAATTTTCACCTTGGCTTTTTACTAAACCTTATTAACTTATGATAGTTTAATTTTAGTCTACTTACGATAATGTATACACATATAAATATAACATGCAATCCTCAACATGCATAAATATGTAATATAGTGATAAATAACGTACATTGATTATATGTCTTAAAAGTGCGAACTTCAGCATCGTGAATGTTTGACTCACGTCAAAAGCTTAAGTTTTATATGATTTGACTCGCGACGTAAATGGGTCAAATTTTAGCTTTTGGCTTCAAAATGAAAGTTGTATCTCTCTCCCGATTTCGTGACGTCTTAGATCATTAAAAGCGGAGTTCGTATGAAGGAGTTATGACCAAAACAATGTAACCATGTCATCATTTGATGTGTTATCGTAAATTCTTTAGTTATTTCTTTTTTTCGTTTATTCACTTGACTATTGATAACGTATCAATATTAGTAGCCCAAGCCCACTACATATACACACGAATCAAGCCCATTACCAAGGCCAATCAATAAACACTTGATAGCAGCTCGGTTTAATCCTAGGCCACACATATAGTACACTGATTCTCAACTGTCATTAAGCATTAAGAAATACTGATAACATCAAATAGTTCTGAATATTAAGTGTCAATTTCCCCCGATAATGCTTGTAATTTATATCATTTATATGGATTTACGCTTGTTTTCCATTGTTTTCCACTTTCAGGTAAATTACGAGCATTGGAGCTAAAGAGACGCGGAATTGGAGAATTATCTAAAGATTTATCATAGTATACGGATTTTGAAGAAGTTACGGCATAACTCATCTCTCACATTACGCCGTAACTATGTGGCTCAGAAAACCAACTCATCAGAAGGTTACGATATAACTCTCCCCAAAGGCTACGACGTAACTCTATTAGGTCAAATGAGATTCCACCCCGCTTATAACTACGCCGTAACTATTCCATCAACTACGGCGTAACCAAGTATTATTGAAGACTACGGCGTAACCACTAATAAGATTACGCCGTAACCAACAGATCTAGTGCAAAATACGAAGAAATAGAAGGTTACGGCGTAACTCTTATATCAGTTACGCCGTAACCCAGATCTGGCCTATAAATACCCCACGAATTCCAGCATTTCAAAACATCCCATTCCACACACAACAATCAGAGAACGTGGGAAAAAGCTAAAGGAAGGTCTAGAAGAGCATACGGAGCTGTCTCCAAGGGAGAAATCACTCCCCTACGATAAGCATTAGCATCTTATATTTTCTTTACTTTCGATTCATGTATTTCGTACATTTGAATATTGAATTGGTTTGTATGATTAATATGAGCGGCTAAGCACCTTTTGGTGCTGGCCTAGTTATGATTCCTTAATTGTTTTGTTTGCGTTTACTTTACTTCCGTACAATTATTTTTAAGTGTATGCATGCATAGTTTATTGGTAGCTACCATTGGTTCGGTAGTTTTGAATGGCGGTAGAGGCCAATTGCCTATGAGATATGACCAACCAACCCTAGGTGAGCGGACTGAGACGGGAAGGGTAAGATATGACCAACTGACGACCCTTTCTACTTATGCGATTTGACCAACTGATCACCTACCGTTTAGATGAAATTAAGAATTGGGGGGTGAGTGTTTAAGTTGCTAACGCCCGGGCACTCACTATTATAAATCTAGCATGTAGCGGTACTTAATGACTTGGCTTAGGGGACCAGGAACAACAGGACTTATGAGGGGACACCTGACTTCTCCTGTGGTGGCATCTTTGCTGATAGGTTAGGGCGAATTGACCAAATGTTGTCCTCTCGACTTTGACCCTACCTGAAGTAATTGGAAGTAAGTAGACGTAGACATAACTAGCTAGGAGGATTAACTAGGTTAGCACCACTCTCCTCTATTTATCCTTTACCTTTTATTTGAGTCGAGGACAAACTGTGGGACTTAGCATGTGTGTATCGACTCAGTCATTTATGAGTCGAGGACACACGTAGACACATACACTCCAAACAAAAAGCCCAACTAAGTCTGTAAGCATTACCCCAACTCAAGATAATCATTTCTTATCACGGGGTCCTTACCGAAAAACCGATCGGACTGACCGAAAACCGACCGAACCGAAGGACCATTGGTCCGGTCTCGGTCCCAACATTTTCCTTATTTCGGCCTCAGTCCGGTTCGGTTCGGACCGGTATTACGTAAAAACGGACTGTTATGCCTTCTTGGACCGGACCGACCGAAGGACCGGACCGGACCAACACGGACCGGATAAAACACATTCGGTCCGGTCCTTGGTCTAGGGTTTTGGTCAAATCGGTCTCGACCTGGTCCGGTTTTGGTCGGTCCGGTCCGGTTTTGGACCGACGCTCACCCTTAAATCTCACTGACTGATCATCTTCTTTGGTTCAACAAGTCTACATACTGAACCATATAAATAAGTAGAGGATCGACTTTGATCGGGTCGAGCTAGAGCTACTCGAGTTGAAATGTAGGTTTGTTCGAGCTCAAGTTTTACAAGGCGATTCGAGATCGAGATCGAGTTTTACAACGCAGTTTGAGATCAGGTTTTATATTTAAATCTCAAGTCGACTTTCAATCCCGTGATTTAATTTTCGAGTCTAGCTCAAGTTTGATTTTAAAAGCTCGAGTCGAGTTCAAACCCGAGTTTTACATATATACTTATTTTAACTATTAACTATAACTTTGATCTAGCACTTGCCAAAAACATTTTGTATTTAGAGTTATAGATTTAAGTGACAAATATTCTATAATATTTTATACAAAGTTTTGTAGCTTTGATTGTAAAATTGTAATTACAACGTTTACAACTCTTGCAAATTTTGCAATTAAAGCAATAATCAAAATGAAAACTCAAGAGCGGGAAAATGAAAAACTATGAGCGGGAGAAAGAGGGGACAAGTGGTATAGACAAAACAAAACAAAACCTAAACCTTATCCCCAAAAAGTTACTCCTCACCCGCCGCTCTCTCATCTTCCAACTTAGGTATAATCGAACTACCTTGTTGCTTGATTATATTTTATATAGTAGCTTTTATGTTCAATTTTACCCTAGATCTCATTTGTTGCTTATGTTGTACTTGTTAATTTTATGATCTGTTTTGTTCGATTTTGCGTTTCATATGCTTGTGTTTTGGTCGATTTTGGCTGATTTTACTTATTTTTTTATGCTTGTGTTTTACTCTTTTTAATAAATCCGAGATTTCGATTGTGTTTTTTTTGACTTAGTTGTTCCAATTTTAGTCTCTAAAATTAATTGTTGTGACAATAAAGGAATGTTGATATCTTTTTGATGTTTAGTCTCAACTTCTTTTTGTTAATTTTATGTTGATGTCTTTGACAAGGGATGTCAGTATATATATTAAAGATAAGTTAGCTTAACAAAAAAATACCTACAATCTTAATTAGTCTAAAGATAAAGTAATTGGTTGATGGGTAGCTTAAAAAGAATGTTACTGGTGACTGCCCATAATCTGCTTCTTTTGTGTTTGTTTTTTGAGTTTGTGTTTGGTATGTGTCTCTGATGTGTTAGAATTTGCTTCAAATCACAAACATTCATAACATGTCAAATGTAATTTATTGTCTTTTCTTACAAATTTTGTATATCGTATTATGTTTGTCACTTTTTAGAATTAAATTTCTTTAATCTTTACCAATTTAAATTGTACATATACACTTCAACTCATTGTTTTATATATCACATGACAGATGGCAGGAAGGGGTCAATCCAAAACGACGAGAGGGAATAGGGAAGACTGCCCGTCGATTTGGAAAATCACAAGTATTGACTCCTCAATCACCTCTACCAGTAACACCACCTTGTACATTGTCGGTAACTCAACCCTTATCACCAGCGCCGAATCCATTGTCACCGCCTCCTTTTGAATCTCAGACACTTCCTGCTACTTCAGCTGCAACTGCATCAACTGCAACTGCTGAGGTAGATTATTGCAGAGGTATATTTTTACCTATGTATAATTTTCTTATATTAGTCATTTTTTCTAATAGTAAGCTAATTGTACGATCCATCTATCAAAGTTTATGTTAAGTTTAATTTGTTTTGTGCTACACCAAATGTAGATGAAACATCCATTCTAAAAAGAGGTCCTAAACGAGCATACTTGAACACAAATATTCCTAAGGATCCATATGCAAGAACACTAATTCATATCATTGGTCCTAGAGCGTAAGTATAATACTCATGGTTATCAATCTTGTTATTTAAAATATACTATCTGTCTATTAAAGTTTCTAAAACTTTTGAATAAAATTTAAAATGAACACTCATAAGATGCCTGTGCTCAGCTAGCATCTCAAAATATTACATTTAAATATTTTCATGTCTTTTGTAGGATCGATATCAATATCAGGCAACTGTTGATCTGAAAGAGGCTAGAAAGTTTTGGATAAATAAGTCCAGGGTGAGATGTCGAGGTACATGGGTTATGGTGAGGAAAAAATATAAAAGCAGGTCTTAAAGTACAAACCCAACTGACTGGAAAAAATTTCGTCCTGAATGTGTGAACATTGAATCAAATTGGGATGGTATCCTTGATTCTTGGATGAAAGAAGAATGGCAGAGGCGATCAATGGTGGGTGCTGAAAACAGAAAAAGGTTTCTGGGGATGTGGAAGGTACGAGCTCATATGTTAGGCATATCGGCGGGTCTAAAAGCTTTGGCGCACACTTTTATCAATGGGTATGTTCTTGTTCTCATAGTTTTCTCTTTAAGTAGCTCTGATGATTTGTTAGGCTTTATTTCAGCTAAGTTATTTATATTTACATAATATGCAATAATCTTATTTGACATATAAGATTTTGAATGCATAAGTATTTGAGCTTTTGTGTTTGCCTACTTTTGTAGGAGAAAAAAACAGAAATTGAGCATCAAAAGTTGCATGGCCAAGGAACTTCGTACGATTCAACACCCATCTGTTGAGAGACCATTATTGAAGCACAAGTGAATGCTAGAGTTGAAAGCCGACTTCAAGATGTGAGGATTGAGATGATGGAGGAAATGAAAAAGATCCTCAAAGAACAACAAAATGCCAATGCTTCTAAAGAGTGATCTGGTGATGCGTAACCCATGTTATATAAGTACTAAACTTTTTTGGTAGCTATTTGGTATTGGTGTTGTAAATTCATAACTCTTGCTGCCCTTACTAATTATGGGTTATTGTTATTTTGAACAAATATTTTTGCTGAAGCTATATTCACTATGCAATTTTATGTCGAAATGAACTTTCCATTGGTTCAGATTTCTGGTTTATTAGAGCTGATTTGTGTATTTTTGTTAGAAAATAATCTAGTAACGAAAAATCATTGCTATTCTTGTTGCTATTGCATTCGTTAGCAACTAAACGAAGTTGTTGCTGGCTAGAAACCTGGTTGCTAATATTAGCAACAAATATCAGCTCGTAGCAACAATGTTACTATCGTTGCTAGAATTCCATTTAGCAACGAGTTATCCATATCTGAAAAATAGCAACGAAGTATACAATCGTTGCTGAATAGCAACGATTTGAGACATTTAACAACGACTATAGGTTTAGCAACGGGCTATATAGCAACGACCCCGTTTTGTTGTTAATACCGTTGCTAACAGAGTTTAGCAACGAAATTGGGCAATATTGCAACGACTTTTGTCCGTTGCTATTGGCAGTTTTTCTAGTAGTGACATCGACTCTTCAATTTCCTCTCAACACAAAAACTTCTCTACAACACTAAACCCTAAATTTGATGAGGTAAAACGTAATTGTTTTTATTGCATTGACTTTCTTAGCTTTTACTTGATCTTGTGTTTTTTATTGTTCAATTATAATCGAACCTGCAACATGTGACCAACTAATTGTTTTTCTAATCTTTTAGCCATTGTTTATCTTTGTTGTTGTCCTAATAATACACGTAGCAATTGTATTTCTTGTTAGTTTTTATTTTGTTATTTTACACAATAAAAAGACCATCTGTTACTAAGCGCAACGTACATATATTTGTCTCTCGTTAACTAAATGTGTATGTATAATAATTGATATATGATTATTGGCCTATAATTGTTGTCGTATTTGGTGTTATTAGCAGTGTTGCACCGAAACTCCGTCGAGGCCCGCGTACCCGTTTCGAAACGTGGGGGGAACGGGAACGGCCCCGAAACGTCCCCGAAACGTTTCTCCGACGTTTCCCTATCCGTTCCTGGATTCCCATGGCGTTTCCCTGGCAGTTTCTTGAATTTTAGGCGTTTCCATGGCAGTTTCTTGGTTTTTTTGCCGTTTTTGTATTTAAGATGGGTTTTAATGATTTTAATGGGCTTTTTGTATTCCAAACCCATGCATCAGAAACCCAACCGTCATATGCATTAGGTCATGGATCTGTATTTATACATGAAACAAAAACTGCATATACAAGAAACACAACAAACACAATACATCTCTACATCGAATATCTATTAATCTATTATGGCTTCTTCTCAAGAAACACAACAAACACAAGGATCATCATCTACAAAGTTATTGCTTTTTCTTATTAGTCATTTTTTATGTTTAACAAAGTTATTGCTTTTTCTTTTCTTAAAAAGATGGTTAAAGATATATTTGTTACTATAAAAAAAATAAAAACAATGGTATCATCATCATTTTATATATCAGTTAGAATTATCATAATTTTTTTCTATTAAATAAATGTAAAATAATCATTTAGATATATTTGACAATTTTAAGGCTTTGTAAGGATATATATGTAATTTCGAGTTGTTGTCGGATATATATACAATCATGAGCTTTTGAAAAGATATATATGCAATTCTTCCTTCAAAGACCTTATATATATTCTCCTATTTTCAAATATATACTATTGTGGTATTGTATAACTAAACAAAACCTAATGAATTAATTAGCAAGTGTTTAGGGTTCAATATATAACTAAATCATACATAACATATATTTTTTTGATAAAAGGTTTCTCCGGTAAATATATTACTTCAAAAATATTTAAGTATAATATATATGGGTGAAATCTCACATCTCAGCCCGTTACATATTTCTTTCGCAACACCAAATATCAAGTGTCTACAAAACCCATATATAGTGTCAGAAAGAGTGTGTGAAGATTTTCTTGATCATTTTTATGACACAATTATAAAATTTTCAAGTATACACCTTCTTTGATTTATAACACGTACATAATTATTCTAATGACTTTAGTATTTAGTTTATACAATCTAGGTATTTAGGCCATCATTGTTATATGTGTATTTAACCTTTTTATTATTATTGGTCTAACATGGAATGATAATTGGGAGTTAGTTAGGTTTTCGTTTTACTTTGATTATTTAAGATTGTTGAATTTTAGGTAGTAGGCCACTAGGCCATAAAAACAAAGAAGAAGACAATATAAAGTCTCGTTTAAAATATATACTTTTGTAGAGTCAGTAGATTAATATACAGTTTATGATTGGATTTAAGTTTACATGCTACATGTTAAACTTCAAGCATTATGTATGAACTATTGTCTGTACATGCTATGTAATGGGCCGAGATGATAGATTCACTCTCAACCGTTGTGTTTTAAACATTTTTTGAAGTAATAAATTTATCAGAATGATCCTTTTCTACCAAACAAAAACAATAAACAAAGAAAAAAATTGTACATATATAATTAAGTTTTTGTTGAATTCTGATATTGTACGATACTTTAAAGTATAGTTTAAAATCAAAACGCAACAAAAACTTAAAAAAGAAGTCGAATGAAGGCTACAAGTGAAAAGAGGATAGAACCCATGGACTTTCGACTAGATGTTTTTGTCATAAACCAATTAGAAGTATTGTTTCGAACAAAAATCTATGTTTTTAAAAGAAGGATCCATGAGACTAAGACATAAATCATATCTATTAATTTAAACAGTTCGAATTTAGTACAAACACAATTGATGACGATGCTGGCTAGGCTTTCTTCAGCTAGTGGCCGATTTGCAAATTTTATAATTTGGTGAAAGAGACCTCGATTAACTTGAACCTAACATGTTTTCAAAAGTCGTAGGTCTTGTTACATCAACATATGAGATTTCTCTGATTTCGGTTACTCGGGAAGAATGAATCTATAACACTACAACAATCGTGACTTTCGCAGGCGAATTATCAGGGCTTTCACAGGGGACATGTCCCCTGCGAAACCTATTACCAGGGACATGTCCCTGGCGAAAGCCCCCCGGCAATACCCTCTCGGGAATACTTTCCCCGGGGACTAAAACCTACTTTTACTGGGGACATGTGGGTCCCGCACCAATTCTACGCTGGTCAAACACGTCCGACGTGGCAGTTTCTTTTGCCGTGGACTGTCCCCGGGGAAAAGGGTAAACAAAGATTATCTTTAACTCCTCCGCCGGGGACACGTCCCCGGGGAAAATGACAAACTAATATTATCTATAACTCTTTCGCCGGGGACATGTCCCCGGGGAAAGCCTTTGACCCATTTTGCAGAAAATTGCTGCAAAATGGGTAATTTCCATATTTTTTTCCGGAATTTTTTCGGAAAAAATCTACAATGTAGCAACCTGTTTTCAGAACCTATTTTATGCTACAACAACACAAATTCGCTAAACATAATATCATATATAACCATCAATCGATAACATAAAATGTGTTTCCAAAATCGCCAATGGTCCAAAACTATACATAAGCTACCTATATGCAAATGGTCCAAAACTATATGTATAATCCATTTAGCGGGAATCCTAACCATGTTATTCTCTACAAACATATCCTAACACATAAGGCTCGAACTCGTGTTCACCAGGCGGTTTTGTCAGTTGACTTCCGATATCTTGTTAAACGGCCGAGTATAGGTGCTATGGTATACGTATCATGTTAAACGACCAACTATATGTGCTATGGTATACGTATCATGTTAAACGGCCGAGTATAGGTGCTATGGTATACGTATCATGTTAAATGACCAAGTATAGGTGCTATGGTATACGTATCATGTTAACAAGATTATGGTTTCCAAACACCCCTTTTCCAATACTAAATTACACATGAATAAAGAAACAACTTGAAAACAAAACGAAACAGATCAAACGAAACAACTCGGCAAGCAAACGAAACAACTCAAACGATATGATACACACGACATAGACCATAACAAACATCGCCCATTCAATTTTTTTCCCTGCTACTTCCCGCTTTTCTAGAACCTGCACCATCTTTTCCCTTCCTTTGCTTGACGAACTGTTCAAACAATGCTTCAAGATTTGTTACCCTATTTCCCGCATCATCAAATGTGTAATCGAACGGGCTTTTTTCAGCTTCATCTTTTTCCTTCCTTTGCTTGACGAACTGCTCAAACATTGCTTCAGCTTCCAGCGTGTTTTCTCCTCCAACACCATTAGCTTCACAGTCCAAATACACCCTGTAGAATGCCTCTTTCCTTAACCATTCCAGAATGCGGTCTCTCATCAATGGGTCTATGTTCTTATAAGAACCATATTCATCATAAATTTCTGACCCATACGTATCAAGAACTCGAGTAAAGAGATATATCGACGATAAAACCAGTGACCACTCTTTTTCCGGCGTGTAATCAGCCATTATATTGTTACGTGTGTTTTGTGAGAATTGACGATTGGGTACTTATTTTTTTCCAAGCATCGGGGTTTTAGTTATGTATTAATAGTTGCAATAAAGTGTATTTTTGTAAATATTACTTTGCTGGGGACATGTCTTCGAGGAAAGGTTTGGCGGGAATTTTCCCGCTCACAATTAGTATGCTTTGGACTTTGGTCAAATTTTGGTAAACATAAAATACACTTTCGGCTGGGACAAGTCCCCGGAGAAAGGTTACGTTGAATTTTTGACTAGCTGGTCAAAGTTTGATAAAAATCAAACTTACTTCGCCGGGGGCATGTCCCCGCCGAAAGTGTTCGTTGAATTTTCCATAACAGGTTAGCTTATTTATGTGCCACGTCAGATTTTATTTTGTCGTTCAGTGACTTTCGCCGGGGACATGGTGTCCCCGGCGAAAGTCTCCTCGCCCGTCCATCCGATTGTTGTAGTGTAAGTTATATAGGTATTAAAAACGCATCTTTAATTTCGTTAAAAAAAATGCATTGTTAGGTTTTATATATATTTAGATTGAAATTTTTTATGTCAAAAAAAAAACCTTAGGTTTCTCTCCCAAGTGGCGAATTTGGCGAATCCATGCGTATCATTCATATAATCGTATAACTTTAATTCTGATCGTGCACCTTAACTTCTAAAGATTTTGTGATTGGCTAATGATGATTCCTTGATTGTCCCTAGCTGGCACAAATTTTTTATTGGTTTTAGTTGTTCTTTTTAATTAGGTTTCGATTATTTTATTACTACAATTCGCTTCATTCTACTAATTCATCTAGGCGGAGTTTATAATTATTTAATTGGGTTACGTTCACTCACATGTAAACCGACCATATATATCTTTATTAATAACCAATCATTATAAATATGGTTTGATTGAATATGGGTTAGTTCTGCTCTTCATTGTGCATAAACCCTAGTTTTTAACTAGGGTTTCCATTACGTTGTGAAAACGAGGACGTGTTTTCCTGTTACGTGGATCTGCTGTCTTGTTTGATTTTTTTTTTTTTTTTTTTTTTTTATGGTTGTTTTAGTTATGCGTTTGATGGAGAGGGTGGTTAGTGTTGAGTTAGATGAGAACTTGAAGCCGATTTCATGTTCCAATGATTCCACAATTCCTAGTGGTGCTTCTGATTTGCCTAATGTTTCCATCCCAAAAAACTCTGTTTGTACCGATGGTGAAAGTGGTGGGGATGCAGAAGTTGTTTTTACCAACGCACAAGGGAAGCCGGTTCCGCTTGGTTCTAGCCCTAGTCATGACGCATCGGTGGGTCATGATACGTATACTATTGCGAATGAGGCTACTGGTACATACACTAATGTTATGTCTAATGTGGATATTCCTAGTTCTCTGGAGCCAACGGCTGTAGAAAATAATGGTATTAATAAGGTGGTGCTAGATGTGTGTAAGGACTTTGAGAAGGCTATGCATAATATCCAATTGAAGAACGCGGAAAATCGGGATGCATCTACATCACATCAGGTTGGTTCCCTTCAGCACACCCCAAGTGAGTTGAAACAGACTACTATGGCACCTAATGGTGCAAGTTGTGTCAAATCGGTTTCTTATGCGGGTGTTATGTCTGTTGATCCTAAGAGACGCATGTCAAACTTTCGTAGGTTGGAGTTTAGTAAGAACACGAATGGTGTTGACCTTACTGTCCCTATGAAAGTTGTTGAGGAGGTAACATTAGGTTTGAAAATACTCTCTATGGCTATTTCCTTGGTAAACGTATGGCCTTCCCGGTTGTTGATTATTACGTACGTAATACGTGGGCCAAGTATGGTATTCAAAAGGTTATGATGAATGCGAAGGGGTTCTTTTTCTTTAAGTTTTTCACTCGTAAAGGTGTTGAAGATATTTTGGAAAACGGACCGTGGATGATTAGAAATGTGCCTATTATATTTAAATCTTAGACTTTGAATACTAATCTGCTTAAAGAGGATTTGACTAACATTCCGGTGTGGGTTAAATTCCATGATGTTCCCCTTGCTATGTTTTATGATGATGGTCTCAGTCTCCTAGCTACATTGATTGGTACGCCTAAAATGCTAGATTCTTACACTAGTCAAATGTGCATGGAATCTTGGGGTCGTAGCAGTTTTGTTAGGTGTTTGATTGAAGTGAAGGCGGATGAGGTACTTAAGGAAAGCCTCACTATTGAAATACCCCTACTTGATGGGTCGGGTTCTACTATTGAAAAGGTTCGTGTTGAGTACGAATGGAAAGCACCTCGATGTGACACTTGTAAGCTATTTGGTCATACTCTGGATAACTGTCCTAAATTTGTTCCTCCTCCAGTTCAGCCTACTCAAAAGGGTAGTGATAGTTTTCAGACAGTTAATCGCAAAAACAAGGGTAAGAATAGTAACCAAAGTTGTCCGGGTAATGGTTTTATTAAACCTGTTGTGGGTCCTAAGTTTAGGTATCAACCTAAAGCGCCTCCTCCTGAACCCAAGCAGGTGGATACTACAAAGAAGAAGGCCTCTGATGTAGCTAGTACGAGTGGGACGAAGGTTGCTACATCAAATACATTTGAAGTCCTTAATATGATATATACTGATGAATGTGGCATTCATAATGATGTCGTGGCTAAGGATGGGGCAGAGTTGGATTCTGGCAATACAATGGAAGCTAAGGAGGTTTGTCCTACTCCTATTGTTGAGAAAATTGGAGAGCTTGAAAAGCTAATTATTGATGGGAAAGCTACACTTGTGGATGATGATGGTCATCCTATTAAAAAGGTTGATTATCCGGGTAATACAAAGGAAGCTATGATGGATGGGGCTCCAAAGACTGGTAATTTATCGCAAGAACCGCTTGTGAGTGTTGTGAAAGAGAAGGTGCAGGCCGCGGTTAGTAAATCTAGTTCTACTTTTTCTTCGTCAACTTCTTCTACTAAGAGGGTTAACCCATTCTCTAAGGTGGGATAGATTGTTGTTTCCGACAGTGATGAAGAGGAGGTTGTGAATACTTTTGATGAGTCAATGAACCTATTTGGTGGTGGTCATGACCGTGAAGATGATTATGATGACTATGAGTATGATAACAATGCAGACCAGGTCTACGATCTTCCAGGGAACTTGGATACTTATTATGACATGTATGGCACTAAGCTCCACGGCCTTGGTAGGAAGTAATTTTGTTTTCATACATGTCTAATGTTATCTATTAAGAAGTGGTTTATTTTCTTGATTAGAGAATAAGAAGTATCTTGTTATGTAAGCTTTCCGCCTATGTAACGAGCTAAGATATGAGATTCACTATATCCTTTGTACTTAAACGCTTTTAGGAGTAATATATTTACCGGGTCTTTTGACCTTTTACCCAAAAAAGAAATTTTTTATGTCATTTAATTTTAATGCTTGGGGAAACCTGTGATCACACTAAAGTATTACCGGAATAATTTAAAAAGCTAAATACGTGACTTTTTCCCTTAATACAAATAGAATTCGATACACATCAGCAGCTTATATACCTGCCATGCATGTTTAAACCAATACATCATTAAAGTCTTCTCTCATTCATATTTTAATCAACAAGATATTTAATATTTTCCTTTTTCAAATATTATAATTTCATTGACTAAAAATTTTAAGATCCTAAACAAATTTACAGCTGTGGAAGGTAAGATCCTAGCATTAAGAAATACATTGGCTTGATCGTGCATCAAACGTTCTTATAGACGGATTGAAATCCAATCACCAAGGTCTTATAAGTCATTGCCGTGAGACTGGAATTTGCAAACCTTTAGAACAACGATAAATGAAGTAACTTCTTAAATCAATGAAAGTCATTCTTAGGTTAAATCAAGTTGACTATGTACATTGTTTTTCGGCTTTATAGCTTCATGCTAAATTTACTGGTTTTGTTTTTAATATAAAGCCGAGTTCAGAAAAAAGTTTTAGGTTTCAAACTAACTGTATTCCCATTCTATACACATGAGGTATATAGCTACTTGAGTAGTTTTGTTCTTGACATCATATTATAACTGTGAGCTAGAAAACCAAAAAACTGAATGAAAGCCACAAAACCCGAAAAGCCGTCTCAAAAAACCAAACCACTTCTGAGACCAACGATTTGGTTTTGTTTTGTGAAAGCCAAAAGTTTGGTTCAGTCTAGGTTTTATATAAAAACCCACACCAAAAAGACCCAAACCACACCCTATATGTTATATAAGTTTTGATACTAATAACTATGAAAATAATATTCAAATAAAAGACATGTATGTTATATTTGTAAGACATGTTCATTTAGCTACGGTCTAATAAAAAAGTAAGGTTGTTTTCGTACCTCACATCGTTTTTTTGGTAAAAGGTTTTATCCTTGATAAATTTATTACTCAAAAAAACAATTAAGTACAAAGGATGTCGGTGAATCTCACATCTCAGCAAAAAAAAAGAGAAAAACAAACGCACCCATTATGCTTCAAACTATAACTATCATAAGAATGACAAACCAAACTTATGAACAACTACTATAAACACCTATCTAAATTGACCATTGAGATTAATATCAAACGCTTTAGCATAAGCCATCTGATCTTCAATAAGCCTAAGAAAATAGAAATCATCATCATAATACGGGTCATCTCTGTAGGTCTTTTTCCATTATTCGTACAGACTAGAATTCCAAACTCCAGTACCACTAGTTGACAGTTTATTAACCTTTGGATTAGATGTCATAAAGTTCGCAGTTTCATTATTACACCTTATACACCTCATCCACTTCGATATCACTATCTTCATTTACCAAGTCATTAACCTTCTTAGCTCCAGTGTTCGAGCCTTCATGGATGATAAGATCCTTCTTTGGCTAATGCCCCTCGTCAATAGGAGGGTGATTCACATTCGAATTCGGCTCCTCACAAACCTTTTCTCCCTCGTCCATACCACTAAGAACACCAAACGCATTTGTCGTTTTGACCAAGTTAGCATCCTTTATTGGTTGTCTAGATGTTGAAGCCTCCATTGGTTTAGCCTTACATTTTGAACCCTCATTATTCATTTGCTTCTTTCCAACAGGACGATACTCAACCTTCTTGCTTAGAGAAAGACCTTCAAACTTTCTTGATTTGAACCCTTTCGCTTTACTTCAGTATACCCATCTTTTTGGTCCTTCGGCTTTGGAACCTATTTAGGGCATTGACTATTTGTGTGACGAAATTTTTTACAAAAATCACATCTAGGGGGTATCCACTCGTTTTCAATGCCAATAGTCATATGAATGTAACCAAGTTTATCTAACAACGGGACAACAACCAACAAGGTTTGTTTGAAATCATTTTCACTATCTAACTCGATAAGTGCTCGATCATAGCTATTCCTACGTCATAATTCCTCACACATTGTATTTTTATATAAGTTAAGAAGCATTGGAGTACCAAGTTTTGATGCAACCGTACTTAACCCATCACCCTTGTATGCGGCCATAGGGAAATCATGTAACTTCACCCACACCAAGAGCTTTCTCAAATCCTTTTTAGTTAAACAAACACTTGTCGTCCAGGTTTTGAGAACAATAGGTATCGTACGAATCATCCAAGGTCCGTTAAGAAGTACAACCTGCACATTCTCTTTCAAAGAGAATTGAAAAAAAGAAAAACCCTTGCGATTTCTTCATAATACGTTGGAGGCCATATTTAGTCCACATAGTACGAGCAAAATGTTTCACAACAGGAAACACCAACCTCTTGCCAATAAAATAACCATACAACGTATGTGCACATCGATTTCTTACCTCATCAATAGACGATATTGGGATGATTATGTCAGTGTCATTAAGTGTTTCATTTTGATATAAGAAGACGAAAATTTGCTTTACATGTAGAGCTTTTAGTAGTAATAACATTTGCATATGACGAGGTATTAGATTTAGACGAAGCACTACACATAGCCTCTTCAAAGCTTTTACACACAAAAACAGTCGAATGATCAATGCGTTTGCTTGATTCAGGATTAACCAATTTTGCAAATGAGATAGGGGCATCTTGCTTTTGCGACCCGTTTCCCACCTTTTCATTCTCAACCTGTAATGCACTATTACCAGCCTTTATACCAGGATCAGAAACAATCTTTGGCTTTAATGGTGTCCATCATCGTCCACAAATACGAGTTTTTCTTCTAGCATTTGATTTTCATATCACGTATTTTAGTCGCTATAGAAGTATGACTTATACTATCACATATTGAGTTTGCCAGTACATGAACAGGTTTCATGGGCGAGACTTGTTCCACACACGAAGTAGCCGTATATAAAAGATACCACCAGCCCCAAGTTGATCATTAGATCACTCGTGTAGGTTCATGATCAGCCTCAATATCACTCGTCTCAGCTTCAAGAGGAATGTCAGCTTCATCAGTTTCACCTACACTTGCACATTAAATATTGTATTCCGGCTTCTCGGCATAAGTACCCACAACCTGACTATCATGAATTACATGATTGGATGCATTAGACTGCTCCACAGTAGGTGTCGATTTCACCCCTTCTTTATTCTTGTCCTTCTTGCGTCCACCCCCTCTCCCCGATCCCAGAAAACCATTCTCCATGATTAAACCATAGAAAAACTTCGAAAAACCAGTAACACAAACCAAAGACTCAAGACAGATTCACTACCAGTTGACGATTAAAAGAAAATAAGACCCTAATGGATTAGTCGATATGATTATGGCTTAAAAGAACGCAACACCAACCACTCTAACCGTCTTCCATCATAACAACAATGATCAACAATATAGTTTAACGATTAAATTCGAAGCGATAAACCAACACATATACGTTTAGAACCTTGACCCTAAAAATCGATTGCAAACCCTAAAACACACTAATGATTAAACCAGTATGTAACAAAACCTAAGGGTGGTTATACACGCAAAAGAGAACCAAGAATAGTGATTAGGAGATAAACAAAACGGTTAAAGGATTAAAGTAGAAACAATCAGTGGGAATTTATTGGTAGCCTAAATTATCAGAGAGGGGGTCGAAAGAGGTAATAAAAAGGAAGAAAAGATGTATGTGTACCTCACATTTGTTGTCACACCTAGGGGTGTTCATGGGCCGGTTCGGTTCGGTTAGTTAGGATATTTTAACTATCCATCACGGGGTGGGTATTTCATTTTTACTACCCGAAACCGAACCGTGTTAGGCGGGTAACTGGACATGCAGTTACCCGAAATGAGCGGTTATCCGCGGTTCGGTTCACGGTTAACCATTTAAAACGTTTAAACAAGTTTCACCGTATGAACAATAACATGATCTAGAAGGTAAAACGCAATTTTATTGTAATTAAATAATATTGAATAGACTAAAGTCGTTTTAAAATTATTTCGTCACAATAATTACGTTCAAATAAGCATACATGACACATTAACAAAAAAGATTTGTTCGACGTTTATATGTTACAAACACATTAATATATTTTCACACATAGATGTTTAGTAAACGTGTACATTAGGAGCAAGACGTTTATATGTTACAAACACATTAATCTATTTTCACACATAAATGTTTAGTAAACGTGTACATTAGGAGCAAAAAGTCGTTATACAATAAGAGTGGTGTAATAATATAATCGATACTTGTACTATTATTTAAATATTTAGTTAAAAACCTTCATGTATATTATATACGGTTCGGTTCGGTTAACCACGGATATCTAAATATAAAAACCGAAACCGATCTGTAATAAGCTGGTTTTTTCGGTTTCGGTTTTTATCGGTTTCGGTTTCATCGGTTTCGGGTTTTTTCGGTTTCGGATTGAGCGGTTCGACTCGGTTTGTCGGTTTCACGGTTTTTTTGAACACCCCTAGTCACACCTAAATAGTATATCATCGTGACCAGTGGCAGAGCCAGAAAATCTAATTAAAGGGGGCAATGATCGACAAGAATGTTTCGATAACGGGCCGAAATTTCAATAGTAAAGTTTGGGTCGGGTCGGGTCGAGTTGGTTACATTAAATGCAAAAAAACACCTTTTTTAACACTACCTAAACAAGCGATGTATATCACATGATAAAGCAATTTCATCGAGTTCATTTTAAGTAAGATCAACTCGACTTGTAATCTATATTCTTTTTTTAGCGCATTTATAATCTATATCCTTATAAAATATAAAATATAAACACGCAACCAAAAATAGAAAACAGAATTAGCTAAGAGTACCTAAACTTGTATCGCGTAATTACGTGGTTATAAATTTGCTCATACATGCTCGTAATTTTAACATGGATGTTTTTATTGCTAACATAAAACATTTTTTTTAAGAATGGGACTTAATCTTGAAATTGAAAACTAAAGCTTTTATATATCAAAAGTAAATTAGCATTCCATTACAAAAGGTAAAATATGTATTGGGTGGATGTTTTGCTTTTCTCGTTTTTTGTGTATATTTTATTTATTTTCAATGTTACTCACTTCCCAATATATTAACTTTAGCCTCCACCAGTCCCCCTCCCATTTCCCATCTTCAACCTTGTTTTTTTTAATCTGCCATACCAAAATGTCCAGGAGGAAAAAATTCGAAGATTCAATTGATGATTTTTTTTTTTTTTTTTTTTTTTTTTTGAAGAGGGCACTTTAATTTCTTAGATGAGGGCACCATTGATTTTTCCAAAAAATTTAACCATTTTCCCTACTAATTTTGCTATTCCGGTGAAGCTTTGTTAGGGGCCTTTCCCCCCACTACTTTCAAGGTGGCTCCGCCCCTGATCGTGACATGTATGTTACCTAATTTCACTTTACTGTTATCCACTTCAAATTTAACTTAAATGCATATCTCTCGGAACAACATAATTTATCAAGAAGCTAGGCGCAAGGAAAACAATTACAACTTGATCAGAAGAGCGTTACATGGCTTTTCCACCCACTCGATCCAATTCATAGAGTTATTCTTGCGTCTATTTTGGTTTAGGCTAATTATCTCTGGAAGCGAGTTCAAATCTATAGAAAAACGTGACCTCACACCATAAAAAAGAAGAAAGAGCCAGAAACTTATATCGAAACAAAACTTTCAATTCTTGGGTTTGGTCTAAAATAATGCGAACTTTAAGTCAAAGGTTTAATTAGTTTTAATCCCAAACCCTCCTATCTAAAATTATACCAAATTAAATTTAGGAGCAATTCATCTATATTCTAATAAAGTTCAATATTATATCAATGTCCTTTTTACTTTTGAAATTACGTCAATATTCTTCTCAATTTTTTTTAATTACTTCAATATCCTTCTAAAACTTTTTAATTCTCGTATGTATCCCAAAATCAACATGTTCTTTTATCACTCGAGGCTAAATAGTATATATGAACAAATAAATAAATATATATAGACATTATAATTATGATGAATATCAGAGATAAATAATAGTTTTTGAATTGAAAATCAATATAATTATAATTTAATTGATTTCTGGATATATGTGAGAATTTAAAGTTTGAGAAAGACGTTGATATAATTATAAGAGTGGGAAGGATATTTATGTAAATGAGATAAGGATATTTACGTAATATTGAACTTTCAGAAGGATATACATGTAATTCTCCATTAAATTTAAAATAGATTATTGTTTTCAAAAGATGATATTAAAACCAAAAAATAAAAATAAAAAACTCCTGCCAGGTATAACGTCCCATTACATGATTTTTTTTCCTTAACAAACTTGACAACTCGCTAATTATAATACAGTAATATATAAAATGTAAAATGCAAATAGAGTATTGAAAGACAATCAACTCCAAAAAGCTACAAGATAACTGATAAGATAGGATTTTTTTTTTTTTTTTTGGTTCTTTTTGGTTGATTAAGTTTAGTATTGTTAAATTTTAGTATCAAGAATAAAAATTGTGCCAAAGTTTAAGAGAGAAAGATACCAATTCATATACCGGCCAATGAGCATGCATGACGTTTCCAACCAAGATTTTCTTCCATGCAAAATTCCACACCTACTCAAATTGTATTTTAAAATTACAACATGCAGGCGGCTATGCTCATATAAGAATTCACATGATGATCATCATTAGTAATTTTAATTACTAGTAGCATATTAATAATCCTTATTAGCGCATAAGCAACTATTTGCATCACTATTTTAAAAGACTTTCCTATCTTAATACCTAAAGTATAAACAACAGACCAAAGAAGGCAAGGTCTTCAAAGAAAAACAGAAGACCTTGAAGATCGAACTAGTTATCAAGCAAGTTAATCTTCGAACACAAGAGCGCAAAACTGAATTTCGGCCTACTTGAAAGACGACGTACGTATAGTACTAAGCCTTGCCAATACTTTCCAGTTTCAAGTTTAAACAATAATCTTAGTTCCACTTGCTAGCATAACCCACCGGCCATGCATTACTTTTGATTGTATCAAACCGGAGCACGCAGAAGAATCATATAGAACATGTCTTGTCACATTTTAGTTCGTCAATTCAATATGGCTAACAAGGCTTCTTCTAAAAGCTGTCTAATCGATTTTATATATGAATATGCTTGTGAATTCAACACAATTTAGTAAACTTGGTGCATAAGTTTATTAAGAACTTCCCATTAGTTCTTGTGTATTCATTGTAATTACCTTTAGTTGCAAGGTGATACAAGTAATCTACAAACAATATTATTAGTTCGTTAAACAATCTCATTTTGAACTAGTAAACAAAGTATTCCTTAATTGAAAACTAACAACTAGTTTTGTTGATTACTGCAATTGGGAATTCTTAAATCACAAAAATGTACGTAGGTTTTAGAATTAAATTATTAGGCAGCTAGAAGGAAACTTAATTAACGCGTTGATTTAAGCACATGTAACCTTTATCGCTTGTTTAAAAAGCCGTTTACATGATTTATATAATTTCAGTAGTAAGTTGATGGATCATGTCGTTAGCAATCCACATGATCCACCGTTGATGGTGGCCTCAAATATTTGAAATATTTAAACGAATGTTCTTTCATATCATTTGGATTTGGTGAAAATTTCTCAGTTAAATTGTCATATTTACAACAGTCAAAACAGTCACATGTCGACGATTATTCGACGGTTGTATTCATCATCTGAAATTTTTTGAGCTAGTACGAAATGTGATGACTAATTAACAAGTATAGATTAAAAAAATTTGTTTAGAGATGATTATGTGTATATATATTTTCAAGGCCTGTATATATAGTATTCGTAGCTGAATATACCGAGAATAATTTTATGTCCAAAAAATCGACGATTCATCGGTGACTATGCATGTAGCGATGGTCACAGTGGCAAAAAGTATGTATATCAGTCATATAACTCAAGTACATTAGATACTTATCAAATGTTTTATGCGAAATAAATGAGTATACCAATAAATTTTCCCGGTGATGATCGTAATTTGGTTATTGCTTTCACTGTATCATTGATATGCAACTAATTAAGTTTATGGATCTTTAAATTACGAATTATGAGTTTAATACAATGGATATAAATCCGGAATAGCTCGCGTTTTGTTACTCAATAGATATAAATTTTCGTGGTCAGAGTAAACATTAGTTTTATTCTTATGTCTTTATAGTGTTTGATCATAAAATTAGTTTGTCTTTCTTATTCTAGTTTAGGTCTTAAGCACTGTAAGTATGTTTGTCTTCCTTTTTGCACAAGTGTGGGATTCACCCACACATATTGTTCTGTAATTGTTCTTTTTTGAGTAATAATATTTTACCAAGAGTAACCATTCTACTCAAAAAAGAATTATGATTTTAATACTCATGATAAACTACGAATATTCTCATGCTTTCTTGTTTCCGGCTGCTGCCTTCCATAAAACAAACGAGTAAAATGTTTTTTATAAGATAATGAAGGTAGCTAGGTCAAATAATTAGGACACCAATAAATTCATAATATATTCTTAGGCATCAATGTTTACCCACAACGTTGATTTGTAGAAACTGGCATCAACTTTGCGAATGTTTCAAAAGTATGAAGACTTTTCAATATGTCATTTAATGATCGAAACTATGAGTTGTTATAATCATTACGGAGTATGATGTATAGAAATCATGAAAATTGTCATTGTTTAAATGTTGGTAAGTGCCTTAATTAACATATATAAACTACAAGCATACATAATACAATATCATAATAGATCATTAATCGTTGACATATATAGTTCATGTCGTTACATCCGATTATATCATTGAGAATGTGAATCTGTCTCAAATGACATAAGTAACAAATATTCATCTACGTTTTTTCAAGATCACCAAATACCGGCATGAAGGAGTTTTAGTGTTTTTTCTTTAGCTCCATGCTACAGTGTGAATACTCGCCGTTACAAGAAAAGGTTGAAGGGCATGATAGATGACAGCGAATAAAGATACAGGATGATAAATAAGTTAAAAGATGGCATAATTACTCTTAATCTCTTGTCTTTAATTAGGACTAGGTCGTTGATGGCCATGTTAGGTGACACTAATATTTATCTGAAAAGACACACATGTGTCAACGGAATACATTAAGAAATCCAATGACCAGCTAGCCAACAATGTTATAAGCCTTTCTGTTTTTTCAAACTAGTATATATACATGCTCCCAAGTCATGCAAAAACCATCATCAAAATACAAACTAAGTCTAGGGTTTCTGATAACACCATTCATAAAAATGAAGATGAGCTTCCAAGCTCTAGGTTTTCTTTTAATTCTTTCGTTCATCCATGCACAAGCTGCTACACTTCGATATACTTTTGTGGTAAGCTTTATATTCAAGTATTTAACCATTGTGAAATCTTATAGTAATATATATACATAAGTGTATGCTTAAAATTTGTGTTATAAGTTTTAGCTTATTAAATAAACTCAACTCCATTTCAGGTTCAAGAAACAAACCACACAAGGCTTTGCACAAACAAGCAACTATTAACGGTTAATGGACAATTCCCAGGGCCAACCATTACTGCCCGTCGAGGAGACACCGTCATTGTTGATGTAATCAATAGGGGCGAACACAATATCACAATTCATTGGTATAAATAAATGATTATCTTTCAAGTACTATTTTTCTAATATTATAAGAGAATTCAAATACTAAATTCGTTTTTATGATGTTATGATTGAAGGCATGGAGTGAAACAGCCGAGGTATCCTTGGTCAGACGGACCGGAGTTTGTGACACAATGCCCGATCAAACCAGGGGGTAATTTCACTCAGATGGTCTTTCTCTCCGACGAAGAAGGCACGTTGTGGTGGCACGCACATAGTGACTGGTCACGAGCCACCGTACATGGCTTAATCTACGTTTTACCTAGGCTTGGAACAACTTACCCTTTTCGTCAACCTGATGCCGAAGTCCCCATGATCATAGGTGTTTGTCTTTATACTCTCTTCATCCATTTTTAATTATGTTTTTTTTTTTTTTTTTTTTTTGT